>JAODAL010007262.1:0-126739 GCA_025379985.1 Phyllomedusa bahiana
TAAAAGCTCCTGCGTGATGGGGAAAAGGCTCCCTCGTTCCCACTGCATGGCACAGGAATCTGGTTTCTCATCTGTGACTCGGTGGCATCTTTGCTCATTTGGATCGGTGATGGTACTTTTCCTGCTTCCAGGTCACCCCACTGTATTGAAGAGAAAAAGGGGTGTCTCCGTATGTCCCCACGTACTCCTAATCTCCTATACTGACTTTTACATAGGAGTTTTGTTAGCAAATCTGCAGTTTCAGAGTCAAGGTTTTCATATTTCGGCTCATGTTTCAGGACCATTTTTTTCACTTTTTCAACTGTATTGCCACGAAAAGGGTGTACTCCTATGACCATGATATGCAGCATGACACCAAAGGCAAACCAGTCTACTGCGGCACAATATGGCCTGAAAAGTATCATTTCTGGTGCAGCATAGCCCGGAGTCCCACAAAAATCTTTGGCGATTGTTACAAAAAAGGTGGGTTTGAGAGAAACCCCAAAATCAGTGATTTTAACGTGTCCTTCTTTGGTCAACAGGACATTGTCAGTTTTGAGATCTCTGTGGATGATGCCTTTGGAATGAAGGAATTGGATCCCACAGACCATCTCAGCTGCTATAAATTTGATGGTAGGGGAGTCCAACCCCAAGTTCTTCTTTCTTAGGTTGTAGAGAGTGCCCCCGCTGACCAGCTCCATGATGTAATACACATAGTCTTGGGTATGAAAGGCTCCATAGCCGTGTACCAGGAACCTGCTGCCATGGCTCATTTGGAGGATGCGGCTCTCCATTAGTCCTGTTCTGTTCTTTAGAAGTCTCTTCTTTATGATCTTGACAGCAACATGTTCTCTCCGGATGGAATCTGTTGCTAATATCACCCTCCCATAAGCCCCTTCTCCCAGGACATGGTGGAAAGTGAACTGGTCTATGGTTAGGGGCACTGTGGATGAAGGGGAGTCCGCTGCTTTCCTAAGATTCTCCTGTCCAGCTGTTCCATGGGCCTCAGTTTCTGCTTTACATTTCTTACTGGGTCCAGCCTGTTCCTCATCCTTTATAGCTCCAGAGCTGCTGTCTATCTCACGCCTCCTTCTTCCTCCTTTGGTGTTTTGTGCTTTTTCTTGGATCTTTCCGTTGAGGCAGCAGGACCCCGTGTCTTTTTAGGAGAGCAGCTGCTTTCACTGGATATCTTTCTTGATCTTTTTCTGGACTGCTCCTGAGCACTCTGTTCTCCAGCTTTACTAGATATTTTACCAAAAGCCTTTCTTCTATTGATTTTCTCCATTGTGGCATTACCTTGGTCAGCAATAACCCAAAATGTTCTGCCTTTCTTTGTAATGTTTTCCCTGGTGTTTTTCAGATATCCTACAAATCTGCTCCAACGCTTTTGTAGCCCCATTATATAAGAAGGTTTTACACTAAGTTCTTTCTCAGGTATTGTGGTACCCTTCACCTGGTGGCTACATCCCTCTGTAGGATCTTCATCAACTCCTCTTCTATTTGGAGTGACTCCATCTTTCTCCTCTCCACCACTCTCTTCCTCTGGTGCTGATTTGTTAGATTTGCGTCTTCTTCTAGAACCCATGTCGAGCCCAACAGAGGAAGTCTAGAAGTAGAAATTGACGAATCCACAGAGCGTTACTTTACTCTTCAAATCTCTGCTCAGAACTGGTCAAATACTGGATTCCATAGCAAACTATTATGAGATCATCACTGTGAGGTCACTCATAGTATTTACAAGCTTTGAGGAAATATTACTAGGTCTTTTTCTGGAACGAGTACTGGACTCTGTCTCAGATGACTGACTTCTCTATAATGGCTTCCACAGACTAACTTCTCCTCCTGATTTTTCCAGTTTTCTTCTCTTCCTGTGCTTTCTGCTAGTGCATTGGTTACACATAATGTCTAATAGGGAAATTGCTATTTTCAGATCTACAACTGCATGATTGCACTACATTTCTTAATACATCATATTGCTTTGAAGCTACAACGTCAGTCTTATTATATCATTACAGCTCCAGAGCCATTCACCAAACAAAAGCAAAGGGAACTAGAAAGAGGAAGATCATATTTGAGTTTCTCAGCTAGCATTAAATTAGAGGCCTCTAACCCAACCAGTCAGAACCCTGCTCTACACTAGTGAGGGGCAAACACCCTAAAACATCTATAGAGGAGTTACTGCTTTGGCTTAAAATCCCTAATAATGGTTCAAGGCTCTTTAATGCATCGGATGTGATTGTAAGGGATGCTAATTCCATTAGGTGGCACCAGAGCCTTAGCTCTCTGCCCTAGAGTTATTTGCATATTTGAACTACCCAGGGAGCATTGCGTGGCTCATAAGTCTCCTTACACCATTATGGTGCTGTCCTTTAGGACAAACTTTACCTCCTGAAGCCAGCATAAAATCAAAAAAACCAAATACTCTGTTTTGAGTAATTTATATGTTAAGAAAGGTAATGAAAAATTTACTTTTCCCCTACTCCCAAACAACGCCCTGAATATGGATGAAAATACTCTTCCATCTGTTCCATTATGGTCTTACCCAAGTACACCAAGGCCTTCCACCTGAACTCTTCATCCATGCAACACACAGTCTCAGGGGTACTACCCCGTGCCTCCACCTCTTGCTGGGTTCTGCCAAGCCACAAACCAGAAAGAATCTAACACAGACGATGTCAGAGGGGATGCAAGACTTCATATATGATTGGACCACATGCAGATCCAGCTGCCAAACACATTAGCTGCTTTCCCCAATACACCACCAATCGATAGGATACAGTAGGAAAAGGAAGTAATTTAGGTAAGTCTGCTGTTATTTACAATAGTAACACATCAGAAAGATGCCCTGGTATATAGTATTGTATGACTAATATACTGGTATGGTACTGCTCTATAATGGATTATGACGGGTTTGCACAGGGCAAATATGCCAGGCTCAATAGTGACTGCAACGTCTTGGTGGTTATACAGATGGAGAAAACTCTATTACAATCAGCAATCAACTAATCACAAGTTTATGTAAAGGAATGTTCTCATCTGACACACTGAAGGCATATCGATAGGACATGTAATCAATGTGTGATGGCTGCGGGACCCACAACTATATCAGGAATGGAATGGAGAGTAGGTCACCCTTATGCACGACTCTCACTTCTGTTCTATGGGAATTCTAAATACAACTGAACACCCCACTTAACTGTACTCGGAACTCCCATAGAATAGAATGGAGATTTATGCGCAAGCTTGGACCTGATAAGCAGGACCCGCTCCTATCACACATTTAATGGCACGAAATAAAGATGTGTTCACAAAGAATGATTATTTCCATAAAAGGTTTTTTTTCTCAAAAGCATTAGAAATATTCACATACTAAACACAATTGTAAGGATCTTATCATTTTAACCACATGATAAACAACATACGGTAGTCAGAAGAAACAACCCAGAAGTTGCTTGTTTTGCATCTCCCCCATGAGAAATATTAATTCATATTTTACACGTATCTAAAAACGGATTCTTACAGGTCCTATGACCTACCGTGCAAAAATCAAGTCCACGAAGGTTTACATTGACTGTAAAATAAAATGGTTGCCTCTTGTAACACAATGTTGGAAAAAAAGTGCTTTAGCCGTAAAGCATAGTTGCCAACTTTTGAAATTGAAAAAGCAGGAGAATGTAGAGGGCGGCGTGCGGAGCGCGCCTCGGCAAAAATTAGCATGGACACGCCCATCTTGCCGGTGTGCCACGCCTTTCAAAAAGCCACACCCACTCCACCTAACTGCATAACGGCTTTGGAAGAAAGCCAAGTAGATGCCCTTATAGCCAGGTAGTAGCCCCCCCATAACCAGGTAGTGCCCCTTACAGGCAGGTAGATGCCCCGTGTAGCCAAGTAGATGCCCCCTTGTAGCCAGGTAGATGCCCCCTTTTAGCCAGGTAGATGCCCCCTCTGTAGCCAGGTAGAGCCCCCTCTCTAGCCAGGTAAGCCCCTCTGTAGCCAGGTAGATGCCCCCTTTGTTAGCCAGGTATTGCCCCCTTTGTTAGCCAGGTAGGATGCCCCCATTGTTGCCAGGTAGATGCCCCCCCTTGTAGCCAGGTAGTGCCCCCCTCCCTCAATTGTAGCCAGGTAGTGCCCCATTTTTAGCAAGGTAGTGCCCCCCCCATTGTATCCAGGTATGCCCCCCCCCAATTTTAGCCCGGTTAGTGCCCCCCCCCCATTGTAGCCAGGTAGTGCCCCCATTGTCGCCCGGTAGTGCCCCAATTGTAGCCAGGTAGTGCCCCCCTCTGTTGCCAGGTAGTGCCCCCATTGTAGCCAGGTAGTGCCCCCTCTGTTGCCAGGTAGTGCCCCCATTGTTTGCCAGGTAGATGCCCCCTATTGTAGCCAGGTAGTGCCCCCTCTGTTGCCAGGTAGTGCCCCCATTGTAGCCAGGTAGTGCCCCCTCTGTTGCCAGGTAGTGCCCCCATTGTAGCCAGGTAGTGCCCCCATATTTACAGTAGTTGCCCCTCGTTGCCAGGTAGTGCCCCATTGTAGCCAGGTAGTGCCCCCTCTGTTGCCAGGTAGTGGCCCCCTGTTGCCCCGGTAGGCCCCATTGTCCAGATAGTGCCCCTCTGTTGCCAGGTAGTAGCCCCGTGTTGCCAGGAGTCCCCCATTGTAGCCAGTAGTGGGCCCCCCTTGTAGCCAGGTAGTGCCCCCTCTGTTGCCAGATAGTGCCCCCATTGTAGCCAGGTAAATGCCCCATTGTAGCCAGGTAGTGCCCCCTCTGTTGCCCAAATAGTGCCCCCATTGTAGCCAGGGAGTGCCCCCATTGTAGCCAGGTAGTTTCCCCCTCTGTTGCCAGGTAGTGCCCCCATTGAAAACCAGGTAGTGCCCCCTCGGTTGCCAGGTAGTGACCCATTGTAGCCCGTAGTGCCCCCATTGTAGCCCGGTAGTGCCCCCCTCTGCTGCCAGGTAGTGCCCCCCTTGTAGCCACGTAGTGCCCCCTCTGTAGCCAGGTAGTGCCCCCCCTCTGTTGCCAGGTAGTGCCCCCCATTGTAGCCAGGTAGTGCCCCCTCGTTGCCAGGGAGTGCCCCCTCTTTGCCAGGTAGTGCCCCCATTGTAGCCAGGTAGTGCCCCCTCTGTTGCCAGGTAGTGCCCCCCCCCATTGTAGCCAGGTAGTGCCCCCTCTGTTGCCAGGTAGACCCCCCTCCCATTGTTAACCAGGTAGAGCCCCCCTATAACTAATAAAAAAAAAATAATAAAAAACCACTTACCTCACCAGGCTCCCGCCAGCTCCGGGCATCTCCGGCCGAAATGAGTAGTCTCAGCGTCGCAGGGGAGTGAGTGCAGCGCGCGTCAATTTCCCTGCGACACTGACCTGTACATTTCAGGGGGAGAAGGGGGGAGGGACGATTCCCTCCTGCCTCCTCCCTGCACAGCGAGACTCCGGGCGGGTGAGCGGACGCTGCGGCCCGCTTCACCCGCCTGTGGAGCGGCCCGACGGCGCCAGAGTAGCGCGCCAGCGCTCTCTTGCGCCGCGGTCCCCCCCCCTGCCTGCTGGCGGCGGGAGGGAAGCTAACTCTGCCCGGTGAGGGGGGGGGGGGGGACCCCATTAGCGGGACCCCCCCCCCCCCGCCCAAAACGGGGGGGTTGGCATGTATGGTGTAAAGCCCAAAATAGCCGGGGCCTTAGTGGGTAAAGGCCGATTCTGAAAACGTTGAACTGGCCGGTAACGTGTCAAATTCTAAAAATGGATATTATTTAAATTCCCAAATTCTGAATATTTTTTTGTATTTAGACTTACTAAAGAAGCTTATATTGTCAGCAATTCCAGGACTAATGTAAGTCGAGCGCCACCTACTGTTTCTTTCCAGTAACTTCACTGTTTCCACCACCTTCAGCTATTGTGATTGGTGTTTTACTCCACTGGAGTCCACCAGCAGAGTCCACAGATTGTACATGCTGTAAGCACTCACTTTCATCCAACTGCCACCTTGGACAGTCCAGGTGGTCACTTAGCTGCCAGATTTCTGCTTTGGTAAAGGATTAATGGCACACGAACATAGGCTGAAGTTACAACCCTGCCCTCAGCCAGCTTTATACCTAAGGCAGGTCATGCAGATACAAACAACAAAAACCTTAAACATGAATCCTCAGCCGTCTGGCCACTAACTTAACATACAGTAGGTACGGAAAGTATTCAGACCCCTCAAAATGAATCTCTAACGTGGATGCTCAATTGGGTGTAGGTCAGGGCTCTGGCTGAGCCAGTCAAGAATGGTCACAGAGCTGTTCTGAAGCCACTGCTTTGTTATTTTAGCTGTGTGCTTAGGGCCATTGTCTTATTGGAAGAAGAACCTTCGGCCCAGTCTGAGGTCCAGAGCGTCTGGAAGAGGTTTTCATCCAGGATATCTCTGTACTTGGCCGCATTCATCTTTCCTTCAATTGCAACCAGTCGTCCTGTCCCTGCAGCTGAAAATCACCCCCATAGCATGATGGTGCCACCACCATGTTTCACTGTTGGGATTGTATTGGGCAGGTGATGAGCAGGGCCTGGTTTTCTCCACACATACCGCTTACAATTAACACCAAAAAGTTCAATCTTCATCTCATCAGACCAGAGAATCTTATTTCTCATAGTCTGGGAGTCCTTCATGTGTTTTTTTGCAAACTGTATGCGGCTTCCATATGTCTTGCACTGAGTAGAGGCTTCTCTGCCATAAAGCCCAGACTGGTGGAGGCTGCAGTGATAGTTGACTTTGTGGAACTTTCTCCCATCTTCCTACCTACTGCATCCTCTGGACCCCTCAGCACAGTGATCTTGGGGTTCTTCTTAACCTCTCTCACCAAGGCTCTTCTCCCACGACTGCTTGGTTTGGCTGGACGGCCAGGTCGAGGAAGAGTTGTGGTTGTCCCAAACTTCTTCCATTTAAGGATTATGGAGGCCACTGTGCTCTTAGGAGCTTTGAGTGCTGCAGTGCTTTTGTAACCTTGGCCAGATCTATGCCCTGCCACAATTCTGTCTGTGAACTCCTTGGGCAGTTCCTTAGACCTCATGACTCTCATGTGCTCTGACATGCACTGTGAGCTGTGAGGTCTTGTATAGACAGGTGTGTGGGCCCTTTTTAATCCCAAATCCAATCAGTTTAATTAAACATAGCTGGACTCCAATGAAGGAGTAGAACCATCTCAAGGAGGATCAGAAGGATATGGACAGCATGTGAGTTAAATATGAGTTTCAAGACAAAGGGTCTGAATAGTTATGATCATGTGATTTTTTTCAGTTTTTCTTGTTTAATAAATTTGCTAAAATATCTACATTTCTATGTTTTCCTTTCAAGATGGGGACAGAGTGTACATTAATCAGCAAATAAATGAACTTTTTGGATCTTATCAAATGGCTGCAGTGAAACAAAGAGTGAAAAATTTAAAAGGGTCTGAATACTTTCCGTGCCCACTGTATAGAGAGGCCCTCTCTAATATTGGTCTGGCCTACTTCCCAGCACCACAAAACACATACTCTCACAGTACAGTACCAGCCTATGGGCTGGAGCCTTCTCTTCAGCTCTTCTGCTACTCCAAGCTCCAGGTATCTGGAGTAACAGGCTTTTATAGGCCTTTGAGACCTGGCCTGGAATGTGAAAACGGTCTCCCACCCAACACTACAGCTGTTCCAGGAAAGCCAGCCTATAGTTAGCTACATTGCAGCTATACTAGCAGCTACTGCCAGTATCAGTAATTTAGGATTACTGACCCAAAACTGCTGGCTTCCCCCATCGAAGTCAGGCACCTTGGTGGCACATATCTTGTATATAGCTCAGTGGCAGAGGAATGCGACCACCTGAGATTGCTCTGCTGCTTGGTACCACTCCTGATGATGCTCATAGAAAGCTTATAGTCCAGAGGAACCATTGCTCAATCTTAAAGACTTGTACTGTGTAGTAAATTCTAATAACTGCAAGGGGGTTCCTCTCTCTTATGAAGAGTGGAGTCATTAATCCTCCAGAGACACAGCCAATTTTCTTTTAATTTTATTTTTTTTCCTTCTTGTCTTACAAAAGCTTTAAATGTTTCTATTGACATTGCCCTTGCAGGACGACAAGTTCTATGTTTTCTACATTTTTGAGTGGTTTTAGCGTTTTTGGCGTTTAATGTGTAGTACTGTAATAGTTTGGCATATTTTCCATAAAAGGGTTTTGCCACAAAGTAAAATTGACGTGGGAAGCTTGCAAATTAAAAAATAAACATTTTCACCATTATTAGCAATTCTTTACCATTTTTGTTTTAGCTGCTCCCTTAGTGATCCATAGTGTACAGGTCGTCTCCAGGGGATACAGCAAGTGAGGAGAGCTCCTCAGTCCTGGCCGCACATGATTAGACATCACCTATCCTCTCAGGCAACTGCTTTCAGTCTCTTCCTGGGTCAGTAATCACAAACGCTCACTTCTGAGGGAGTGCTCAACCCCAGGTGCTGTCATTCAGTCATTAAGTCCTTTAGTCTGGCCTAATGGCAACTATAAGAATTTAGGGAGACATGCATGAAATTTGGCGTTAACATGCCAAATTTCATGCGCATAATAATGTCATAGAATGCGCCTGATTTATGAACCCGTTCTACTGCTGGTCATAAATCAGGCGCATTCTAGCACTAGGGCGACAGTTCTGGCTCAGGTATATCACTTTGAAAGTGGTTTACCTATTCCAGCAGTAATGCGCCTAGAAATGCTGTAGAAAAGCTATAAATATGTAGCTTCACTGCGGTTCTTGTGCGCCCTGCCTCCCGCAGATCAGACGCATTGCAAAGCGCTGCAGGTGCTATGTAACGAGCCAGAGAATGGCATGCAGGAAATTTATACATGTATGAATGGGGCTGCGCCTGACATCAGGCTGACAAGATGCCAGATATCTGCCGCAGCCCCGTTCATGCATGTCGCCCTTTATGTCCTTCACCTGACCCGCAGCTGGCATTGTGGTAAGGCTGGGTTAACATAACATTATTAACTATGTCCGAGCTAACCGTCGGGGTATCTTGAAACAAGGACTCTGTTGGAAACAGCGACATAGCTGCGGCAGCCCCATATAGATTAATAGAGCAAAACTAGTACTATGTGGGCTATATTTGCACTATTTTCTAATGGCATACGTTTTCCCTACGGGACTTGCGTAGCCTATCACACTTTGAGCAGGGAAAGCACATACTGCTGGGAAATAGTAAAACATAGTCCACAGAGTACTACTAATCTTTATGGGTACACCTATTAAGGGGTATGTTTTATGTTGCGGTATCTAACGGGTTATCTCTTTAACAGTGCCCGACGAACACCTTGAACGTAGCCTTGTCTATGTTCAACTGTTATACTAGCCTCTCATGGATAGTAGGTGTGTGAGTGGTTACTTATTAGTATTTTTGCACTTGAGCAATCTCCCCCGCGGTGTATTGTGGTTTTTCTGCATACTGGTGTGAACTGGTTCTTATCCAATGTGCAGTTTTTTACTAAGCAGTTGCCCCCCTGTGAGTGATTATTTATCCCCCTATATAACTCTGAGGGTTATATTGTCTCCTACTGGGAATACTTTTTGTTCAGCCATTGAGCTGTGAGTATGGCCTTGTGTCTGTGTTTTTAGGTAAGTAATGTCCCATTTTTTAGTGACTTCTTTAATGTAGTCACTAACGCAATGTGAACCCAGCTTAAGACTGTTCCTTCCTGGGGCGTGGCCTAGCTGTTGAAGGGAGAAGACGCGAGGCACAAGAGCTCCTGCTTCCACCAAGCTTTATACCGGCATATCCTGCTATATCCTGCACAGAACTGTATCTCCCTGCTGGGAGCAGGGAGTGACCGGAGCTAAAACCGGGCGTCTGGTGTGGAGCAGAGCGGAGGAGTTAGCGGATCCAGGCCGGAGCGCGGTGCGCGGACCCACCATCTTGCCGACCACGTGATGCTTCCTGCATCTCCCTTCCCGGCGCAGAGTACTGGAGGGGCAAGTGAAGCCGGACCGCTACGCCGAGATCCGGGGCACGGGCAGCGGGCGACTGAGGCGAGCGGTGGTAGTGGCGCGAACGGCCCCCCACTCAGCACCTGGGAGCTGGTCCGCCATCTTGTAGAGGGGAATCAGCGCGGCCTATCCTTCCTGCGGGCAGAACCTCCTGCAGAGTGGCCGGCCGTGCGCACCGCGGATCCCGCTGGAGACCAGCGACAGGCACCGAATCGGCCTTGGACTGCGACAACAGCACCGGTCCCTGTTGGCTCCCACGGCCCCCCTGTAGCGTGGCTGTGTTTCTGCTTGGCAGCGGCACCGTGCTTTTCAGCGCGTCAGCCATCGCGTGGTGGAGTTGCCGCGTGGAGAAGTGGATGAGAGTGGAGAGAGACCCTCGTACGGCATAGTGAAGGGCCTGATTATAAGAACGAAAAAACAGCTCACCATATCCTCCTCATGGAAAAACGACTGGGGATTCCTTGGTGCACGAACCAATCACCGCCACAGGTGTACAATCAGAAACAGGTGAGAGGTGGTTCAGCACTCCATAGGTAAAAAACATTAAACTTTGACCTCTTAAGGGTTAATGTTCATCTGTTTATGATTACGGGTCTATATAAACATGTTGGATGTTTGAGCTAGCTGTGTTATGACTAAGGGTCCTCTCTGCAATGTAGACCCGAAATGCGTCAATAGCTTCACCATGTTTGTTCTTTGATTTAATTTTTTCTACTATGGTACAATAAAGTTTAATGTTTTTTACCTATGGAGTGCTGAACCACCTCTCTCATGCTGTTTCCTGGAAGGGCCTGATTATCCACTACAGAACCGTGAGTAACATATCCCGGCCCCCCCGCACCGTGGGCGAAACACGAGGCACCGCCATCTTTGTAACCCCATCAAGGGGACAACACCGGGACTTGGAGGCTCTGGACAGACTGCCTTGACACCGGCAAACCAGCTACATTTGCACCACTAACAGGGGACTATAGAATTTTCTCTAAACAGAGTTTATTATTCCCTTTATATGCGGCTGCACTGATTTTACAATCTAAATCCTGTCTACTTCAGCAGTGCTGCTATACTCAGTTTCGTGGTGTATGTCGCCCTCCTGTGTCCATCCTGGGAAGTGAAAGTCTGAACTCTGACTGCTACGCCAGTAGATCTCTTACACTTCTTGCAGAGTTCTGGGGTGATCTATAATTGTACTTGTGTGTGCGTACTTGGACAAGCTGCCATCTCATACCTCCATTGGCGTCTGCAGCGTCAACGTATGACAGGTCACCTGTCATCTTGCAGCAAAACGGGACAATCTCTCTGTGTGAGTGAAATGTGAAAGGATAATCCTCTGTTAAGTTAGGAGGTCCCCATTGTGCAATTTATACCCCAGCATTCTTTTGCCTGCTTTCTTATTTGTGTGCGGCGACTGAGTTGCTGCCTTAATACAGCTCTCTCATATGGCACCTGCCAAACCTGCACTCAAGACCATGAAGAAACTGGATAAATGTCGTCGAGCAGATGAATCCCCACAGGCAGGCACTGACCCTGTACCTGACATGCTGGCTGAACAAGACCAAGAGGACTCGGACACGGAACCCCTGAGTCCGGAGACCTTAAAAGTTCTTGCCGCCATACATTCGTGCCAGCTACCCTGACGTCCAGAATAGAAGAGATAAAGGTGGACATCTCTCTGCTGTGGCATGATGCTCAGAAGACTCGAGAGCGGGTAACGGAGTTGGAAAATCGAGTCAGCATCTTAGAAGACCAAACCGCCCCCTTGTCCAGATGGGTTGAGGAAGCCGAGAGGAATATTACTAAGTTACACCAACACCTGGATGACCAGGAGAACAGACTGAGAAGATGTAACTTGCGCTTTATCGGCCTTCCAGAGGTTGTGGAGGGATCCGCTCCGGAATCCTTTCTGGAGAATATCCTTGTTTCATCTTATGGCAGGGACAAATTTTCGGTCATGTTCGCAGTGGAAAGGGCACATCGGATCCTGCCGAAACCTCCTCCACCTGGAGCCCCGCTGCGCACATTTATAGCCAAGCTCCTAAATTATAGGGACAGAGACGCGGTTCTGCGGCTCTCTAGAGAACAGGGCCCCATATCCATTGGCAACTCCAAAGTACTGGTGTACCCAGACTTCTCGGTGGAGGTCCAGAAGAAGAGGGCCCTATTCCTTACCGCCAAGCAAAAGTTACGGGAGCGTAACTACAAATATGCAATGTTGTATCCGGCCAGATTGAAGGTTATTGCCGAAAATAAGACCCTCTTCTTTAACAGCGCCCAAGAGACCATTGACTGGTTAGAAACCCGTCCCATAGCAAGGCGAGGTTCGCCAAATCACGTGGTTAAATGACCCTTCAGACGGACAATTGTACAAATGCTAGATCCAATGTCTTTAATACGCGGTTTGTCAGGCAGCTGAGCGGAGGCTTCTTCGTCAATTCCTCAGCACTTCCTATTCCACTGTTCCTCTTCCCTTCTCCCTCCCCCTCTTATTTTTTTCACCTCTCCCCCCCCTTTTTTTTCTTCCCCCCCCATTTTTTTCTTCTTTCTTTTCTCCCTCTCCCTCCTATTTTTCTTAACTTCCATTACTTCTTTTCCCTTCTCCTCTCCCCCCTTTCTGCTGGGTGTATAAGGAATCCTTTCCTTACAGAATTCCAAAGCATCTATTATCTACAGTTGTAGGTTCTATTATTGAATGCTCTACAGGATGCACTGGACTGTACTCTCCCGCTGCGGCGGATCTCAGGGGAACTCCTGACTGTTTGTTTTTGTATTTTCTTTCTGATTGAAGGGATTTACTTACCTTTATAGTTAATTACCTGTTTGGTTTTCCGTGAAGTTGGGCTGTTAGGGGATCCAATGCTTCGCCTTTGTGATGACGAAGTAGGGTGGGTAAGGGGGTTGCTTGGAGTTTGTTTTTTTGCAATTCTCATTCTAGCGAAGTATGTCTCAGTCAATTTATTGTCTCAGCATTTTGTGTTATGGATAGAATCTCTTGTGCTTCCTGTGCAGGGATCTAGAAAATATCCTGGTTATCTCTTTTTTCGTGGGTTAATATGGCGAATAATACTATTTCACTATTGACGTGGAACGTCCGGGGATTAAATGACCGCATCAAGAGGGCCCTGGTCTTTAAATACCTGAAGTCGCGTAGATGTGATATCGTGTGCCTCCAGGAGACCCACATGGTACCAGACAAATTACCAATACTTGGGCGTCCTTGGATAGGATGGTCTTATCACTCGACATTTACGAACTGTGACAGGGGACCTGTCACGGTTCATGCCGCGGTCCCTGCCTTGGACCATCGGCCTGTCCGTGCCTGCCATGTCTCTGCTGGGGCTCCCTGTGCAGGGTCCCAGCAGCCTGTGTTCTGTTTATGTACTTGCCTGTCCGGGTCCAGTCCTTGTTGCTTCCTGGGTCCTGTCTGTGCACTGTGCCTCCTAAGGTGTGCACGCGGCAGCTTCCTGCCTATTTATAGTTTCCTGTTCTGTGCACCTTCCTCTTCACCCCTGACCTCTGGCTATAAGAGGAAGTTCTTGTCTCTACTCTGTGTCAGTTCATTGCAGTCTGTTACAGCCTCTTGCTGTGTCTGGTTGTGTCCATCTTGAGCTCCTGCCAGTATCTCTGGACTTAACCCTGGAGATGCTGGTCCAGTCTGTGTCATCTGAGCTCCTGACCTTCTGTCTGTCTCCTGTTACGTCTGATGTCTCTGCACCTGTCCTGTGTCCTGCCTCGGCACCTGTTCCTGGTCTGTACCTGTCGTGTTACCCGTCCGGTTCCTGTCGTATCCTGTGGTGTACGTTTATCCCTCCTGTATCCTGCTGTGTTCCTGAGTATGTTTTACCTGCCCTGCTTATGTTCTCCTATGTTCCTGTGTTCCTGTCCTGTACCCCGGCTGTCACCGCAGGTAGCCACGTCAGGGGTAGTGACCTGGGGGTCCCGCAGCCAAGTCCATCCCGCTTTGCGGCGGGCTCTGGCGAAGACCAGGGGCCCCTTAGACTCCACTCCCTGGCGTGGTCCTCCAGCTACCACCTCGCCTGCGGTGATCACAGAGGATCCACACCCGGATGTCAGCGGTCGGCGCCTCGGCATACGTCTGTCAGCACCGCATCCGTTACCGTATGAACTGACCATGGATCCCGCCGGGGTGACCCTGCCCTCGTCTAGAGCGTCTGCACCCGTTGCCTAGCTCATGGTCCAGCCCAGAGCTTACGTTTGGCCTAGCTCATGGTCCAGCCCAGAGCTTACGTTTGGCCTAGCTCATGGTCACGCCCAGAGCTTTACGTTTGGCCTAGCTTACAGTCTCGCCTGAGCCTTCTGAGTCCTCTTGGCTTACGGTCTCGCCCTGAGCCTTCTGAGTCCCAGTGGCTTACGGTCTCGCCCTGAGCCTTCTGAGTCCCCGTGGCTTACGGTCTCGCCCTGAGCCTTCTGAGTCCCCGTGGCTTTACGGTCTCGCCCTGAGCCTTCTGAGTCCCCGTGGCTTACGGTCTCGCCCTGAGCCTTCTGAGTCCCCGTGGCTTACGGTCTCGCCCTGAGCCTTCTGAGTCCCCGTGGCTTACGGTCTCGCCCTGAGCCTTCTGAGTCCCCGTGGCTTACGGTCTCGCCCTGAGCCTTCTGAGTCCCGTGGCTTACGGTCTCGCCCTGAGCCTTCTGAGTCCCCGTGGCTTACGGTCTCGCCCTGAGCCTTCTAATCCCCGTGGCTTAGGGTCTCGCCCTGAGCCTTCTGAGTCCCCGTGGCTTACGGTCCCGCCCTGAGCCTTCTGTGACCCCTGTGGCTTACTGCCCGCCCTGAGTTCCCCTCCCATTTTGCCTAGTGCCCCGTTTGTTTCCTCCCGTGCACTTCCTTATCTAGGTTTTCCCTATACTGGCTATTATCCAGCCTGTACTTTGTTTTGGGGTTGCCCCCATCGAAGTTGCGGGCCCCTGGCCTATGTGGAATACCTTTGTGATTTGGAGGGGGAGGCGTGGGCTGTGAGGGGGGGTCTGTCACGGTTCATGCCGCGGTCCCTGCCTTGGACCGTCGGCCTGTCCGTGCCTGCCATGTCTCTGCTGGGGCTCCCTGTGCAGGGGTCCCAGCAGCCTGTGTTCTGCTATGTACTTGCCTGTCCTGTCCAGTCTTGTTGCTTCCTGGGTCCTGTCTGTGCACTGTGCCTCCTAAGGCGTGCGTGCGGCAGCTTCCTGCCTATTTATAGTTTCCTGTTCTGTGCACCTTCCTCTTCACCCCTGACCTCTGGCTATAAGAGGAAGGTCTTGTCTCTATTCTGTGTCAGTTCATTGCAGTCTGTTACAGCCTCTTGCTGTGTCTGGTTGTGTCCATCTTGAGCTCCTGCCAGTATCTCTGGACTTAACCCTGGAGATGCTGGTCCAGTCTGTGTCATCTGTGCTCCTGACCTTCTGTCTGTCTCCTGTTACGTCTGATGTCTCTGCACCTGTCCTGTGTCCTGCCTCGGCACCTGTTCCTGGTCTGTACCTGTCGTGTTACCCGTCCGGTTCCTGTCGTATCCTGTGGTGTACGTTTATCCCTCCTGTATCTGCTGTGTTCACTGAGTATGTTTTACCTGCCCTGCTTATGTTCTCCTATGTTCCTGTGTTCCTGTCCTGTACCCCGGCTGTCACCGCAGGTAGCCACGTCAGGGGTAGTGACCTGGGGGTCCCGCAGCCAAGTCCATCCCGCTTTGCGGCGGGCTCTGGCGAAGACCAGGGGCCCCTTAGACTCCACTCCCTGGCGTGGTCCTCCAGCTACCACCTCCCCCTGCGGTGATCACAGAGGATCCACACCCGGATGTCAGCGGTCGGCGCCTCGGCATACGTCTGTCAGCGCCGCAACCGTTACAGGACCCTCTATTCTCATCGGCCGCTCGGTCCGATTCAGTCTCATGAGGGCTGTGGTGGATGACTGGGGAAGGTATATTGTTCTAATATGCTCTTTATTTCATGTCCCTTTTGTTATAATTGGGGTCTACATTCCACCCCCGTACTCGTCGGTAGTAATTAGGGAAATCTTGGAAGTACTAGCCGCTTATCCAGATGTGCCCAGTATTTGGCTTAGGGACTTTAATTGTACATGGGATAGGCATCTCGACCGTTTTAACCCTTCTGATGCTGGCCCTGTGGATCCGCTTCCCTCTTCACTTCACTCCTTACTCTCTGATTTTGGGGTTAGCGATGCATGGCGCTCTAGATACCCAACAACTCGTCAATATTCATGTTTCACCGCACAGTTTAATGCACTCTCCCGAATTGATCTTATGTTGGTCCACAGATCCCCTATCCCGATTGTCGAGTCAGTGCACTACCTTGCCAGATCCATTTCCGATTATACTCCGGTTTTACTTTCCCTTAAACTGGATAACATGCCCCCTAGAGTAAGGTGGCGTTTGAATCCATTCTGGCTGCAAAATTTTGCCTCCAACAGTGTACTTCCGTGACAAGTGGCACACATTCTTTCAGGAAAATGCAGGGTCGGCATAGATTGTGGTGACATGGGACGCCTTCAAGCCTTACGCGAGGGGTATTTTGACATCTGCCATTAGTGACCTTAAGAGGGGATTGACTCATCGAGAGCTTCAGCTGGCTAGAGATGTGACGGAGGCAGAGTTGCGATATATCAGGGATCCCTCTAATGAGAACAAAGGGGAGTGGCTATGTCGGACCAGACTATACCAGACCTGCCTACATTCGAAGGCCCAAAATAAAGCATTCTTCAGTCGGCAATCCTATTTTGAACACGGGGAAAAATGTGGCAAACTGTTGGCGTGCATGGCACGGGGATCGTCCGAACCTCCGGTGATCCAAGAACCCGTGACCCTCTAGTAATATTGGAACAGTTTCGTATATATTACCGAAACTTATATTCTTCCAAGATCATAGTCTCCACTTCTGAGATTAGAGAATATTTATCCGAGCTTGCTCTCCCTTCCCTATCGGCAGGGGATAGAGAATTCTTAGATAGCCCCATTACTGAACAAGAAATACTGGATTCCATACACTCGTTTCAACCGTCCAAATCTCCGGGTAGTGACGGACTCCCGATTGAGTTTTACAAGGAATATGAGTGACTTCTTGTCCCACAGTTGCTGGAGGTATATCGGGATTCGGTTCTCCCCCTGTCAATGTACGAGGCCATTATCGTAGTCCTTCCCAAGCCAGGTAAGGATCCTGCCTTTTGTGAGTCATACCGTCCCATATCCTTATTCCAGTCTGACATCAAGATCCTGGCCAAATTAATGGCTAGGCAGCTGAATAAGGTTATTTTATCTATTATACATGCAGATCAATCGGGGTTCATGCCCGGGAAGCCGTCAGCGCTGAACTTAAGGCGATTGTTTACTAATCTGCAGGCAGCACACGATGAAGTGGGCTCAAGGATTGTAGTGTCACTAGACGCTGCTAAAGCCTTCGACTCCATTGAGTGGTCATACCTTTTCCTCGCATTGGAGAAATTTGGTTTCGGATCCTCTTTTATAAGTTGGGTGCGGTTGCTTTATAGGGAACCGGTTTCAAGGGTAACAGTTAATGGGTGGGGTTCAGAGCCATTTAGTCTGTATCGAGGAACGAGGCAGGGATATCCTATTTCCCCCTCCTTTTTGCCTTAGCGGTGGAGCCCTTGGCAGCCAAAGTAAGGTCAGACGCTCGCATTAGAGGCCTATCCACCATTTCTATCTGTGAAAAAATTAGCTTATATGCTGATGACACGTTGTTGTATTTAGCTGACCCGAATGACTCCTTCAACTCCACGCTGGCAGTAGTTGTGGAGTTTGGGTCTTTCTCCGGGATTGTGATTAATTGGGAGAAATCTAAAGTCCTGCCGATTGACCAATCGGTCCCCATGGCACAGGCTGTGGCATCTCCATTGGTTTGGGCCTCTTCCATTACCTATCTGTGGATACAGGTGTCTAGATCGGTTCAAGAATTTGTGATGTTGAATATTTCTCCCCTCTGTGACTTCCTACAAAACAAAGTTAATAATTGGAATAAATTACATCTCTCAATGGCAGCACGTATTAGTTTGGTTAAGATGTCACTTCTACCCAAAATACTGTACGTTCTCCAACAGGCTCCTGTGCACCTTCCGAACAACCTGATTCTCTGAATACGGGGTATACTGCTATCATTTATATGGCAGGGTCGCAGACACCGCATATCTGCTGATTGTCTTACGGCCACTTGGGATGAGGGGGGAGCGCTTTTCCGGATATCAATTTATACTATCTAGCAGATCAGATGTCAAATTTTGCAAGGTGGGGATCTGCTGAAAAGCTTAGGGTTCAAGCCTTAATTGTCTCCCCTTTTAGTGACAGGTATTTACATCCCTTACAGCTCTTGTTCTGTGGCATGGCTTTTGCGGAGGGCAGATTGCGCGACTTCCCGATTCTAAGACAGGCCCCTATGGTCTGGCAAAAAGTGCGCTTGCTATTCTATTCTGAGGGTATTGATCAATTCTCCCCAATTTGGCATTGTAAATTTTTTTCGGGGCTGATTAGCATGTCCCGTGAGATTGAGTGGAGCTCTTGAGGGGTGTGGTATATCTCTCAAATTTGCGCCAGGAGTTGCAGGCTGAATTTGGGCTTCCCTCTTCTCAGCTATTTACTTACCTCAGGGTAAAACATGCAGTTACTTCTCAGTTGGGTCTAACAGATGTGGTATTTGATAAATTTCCATTCCCTCGCCTGCTCCTCTCCCTCCCGACTACCCATGTGATCTCTCATTTCTATACTCTCCTCTCTGCGCAAAGCAGGGAAGGCCGCTTAGTGAAACTTAGGGGAAAGCGGGAGACGGATCTGTGTGCGGTGACTGACGACCAATGGGAATTATGTATAGCCTCACCTAAGTTGATCTCGTGTAACCTTAATGACAGGCTGACTCAATTATTTATCGTACATAGGTCCTATTATACTACATCATGACTAAGTAAGTTTAGACAGAGATATGTGGATGAATTTCCCAAATGCCACCTGACTTCCGGTTCTTTCCTGCATCTAATATGGTCCTGCTCGAGGGTATTGGGCTTTTGGTCTCAGGTCATTCAATTTTTAAATGATACAATGGGGTGCCCAGTTCCCCTCACCCCATTGGTGTATTTGTTCGGACCCGAGCCGGATACCTTGGGACCTCGCTCAAAGTACATCTTTGTAACTGAAGTTGTTTATTATGCAAGGAAGGCTATCGCGCGTACGTGGTTGGCTGCTAGACCTCCTTCAATGGCTGAGTGGATGGGGCTAATCAATGGCATGCTGCCACATCAGAAGTGGCTATATCGGCGTAGAAACAAAATGGGTAAATTCGATAAAATTTGGGGACTGTGGTTGAGCTCCTCTGGCATAGTTGGTCTTTCGGGAGCTCTGGATTATGAATTTCCTGCAAGTCCTTGAGATGCGGTCGCCCCGGGCGTGGTTCCATACTCTTTCGTCCTATTGTCTTTCCTGGATAACCTGCACAAGGATGTTACATAATTATATCTTTTTTTGATTCTCTTGCCATTCTTGTGGGTTGAATCGAACTTGTATGTACAACTGAGACGATAGCAATATTAAGAATATGCAATTTTCTGTGTTGTTAAGTTTTCCCTGGTTCGTTGCAGGGAAGTTAGGTTCCAGTCTGTAATATTACTAGGGTACTGTCACGTCAGAGTAGGTGCAGTGGGCCCTGACTGCCACCCAGCCCACTGTCCCTGCCTACTTGGCGTGCTGCCCTAAATGGCAGGCCCCAACTGGACGACAGTCCCTACTCTCCTACGTGCAGGGCCGTCAGGGAAACGCGAAGTCAGCAGTCCGGGTCGATAACGGTAAGGGTACGCCAAAGCCACAAATCGGAAAACCAAGAGAATAACGTAAGCCAAGCCAAGGGTCAAAACCAGGAGGTAACGCGGTACAGAATCAGAGGACGAGAGCGAGGTCAGGAAACAAGCCGAAGTCAAGGTAACAAGTAAACAAGCAAACGGGGAAACAGGAGTAGCGCAAAGGGGAACCTTTCACAGGCAAGGATGAAGCAAACTGAGCTAGTTTAAATGAGCCGCCCAGACACCGCCCCAGCAGCTGATTGGTGCGGCCTCCGGACTCTTCTATTGGACTGAGCGACACACCCTCTGGGCTGATTTGAAGCCGAGCTGTCAATCCTATCAGCCAGGCTTCTCCCTGGGCGTGTCACCCGACTTGAGGGATTAACCCCTGTAGCACCTTGCTCCTCCACGGCAACAACGTGTGCCGTGGCAGTACCCCCCCGTTTAGGAGGGGCCACTGGACCCTTCCCTGGTCCGGGTTTGTCCGGGTGGGAGTCATGGAATTCCCTGATCAGAGATTCGGCATGAACGAATCTGGCCGGAACCCACGACCTCTCCTCCGGACCATAACCATTCCAGTGGACCAGGTATTGCAGGGATCTCTGCACTCTACGGGAGTCCAAAATATGAGCGACCTCGTATTCCATTTCACCCTCAACGTTTACAGGAGGAGGGGGCTTGGAAGGCGAAGTCATAGCCGGTATGTACCTCTTTAATAATGACTGATGAAAGACATTATGTACCCGGAGACAAGGAGGTAACTTCAGACGGTATGCCACTGGGTTAACTACTTCTTGCACCACATACGGACCCACAAATCGTGGGGCTAGTTTACCGGAAGGCACCTTAAGGCGGAGATTACGGGTGGACAACCGTACCTTATCTCCCACAGAAAAACCACTGGAGCAGAAACGCCTCCTGTCACCCTTCCTTTTTTGGATGCTCTGGGCATTGAACAAGTTCTTCTGAACTTGGGCCCAGACTGTGCACAGATCCTTAACGATAACATCCACCCCACTATGGTCAGAAGTAGCATTGGAAAAAGATGCGTGTCTAGGATGAAAACCGTAATTACAGAAGAACGGCGAAACACCCAACGAACTGTTATCCTGATTGTTAATCGCAAATTCCACTAATGGTAAGTATTTCACCCAATCCGCTTGCTGATCAGAAACAAAACAACGAAGCTTTTGTGTAACCGTTTGGTTCACCCTCTCCGTCTGCCCATTAGTCTCAGGGTGAAAGGCCAAGGAGAAGGACAGGGTGATACCCAGAGCCTTACAGAGGGATCTCCAGAAGCGAGAAACAAATTGGACCCCTCTGTCAGAAACGATATTTTCGGGTAACCCATGCAGTTTCACAATATGTTTGACAAATAACTCGGCGAGCTTCTTGGACGACGGCAACCCACTGAGTGGAACCAAATGACACATTTTACTAAAGCGATCCACCACCACCCATATGACCATCTTACCCTCCGAGGTGGGAAGATCGGTCATAAAATCCATGGAGATGTGGGTCCATAGATGCTCGGGTATGGGGGAGAGGACAAAGTTCCCCAGGAGGACGGGTTCTGGGAACCTTTGCCTGAGCACAAATGTCACATGCTGCCACATAGGCCTCCACATCACAATATAAAAACAGCCACTAGTAGTTGCGAGAGATGAGCCTCTTTGTGCCAGACACTCCGGGATGTCCTGCTAATGCATAATCATGTAATTCCTTTACCAAACGTAGGCAAAACTGGGTGGGGACAAAGACCTTAGAAGCAGGACAATTAGCAGGTCTCATGTTCTGGTGTGTCTTAATCTCAGTGGCTAAATCGGGGCACATGGCTGAGATAATAGTCTCCTTGGGTAAAATGGGTACCGGATCCTCCCGAGGCGAGTGACTGGCACAGAAGCTTCTAGATAACGCGTCAGCTTTAACATTTTTAGATCCTGGTCTGTAAGTGACGACAAAATTAAAACGGGTAAAAAACAACACCCAACGAGCCTGTCGTGGGTTCAGCCTTTTAGCGTTCTCTAGAAAGGTAAGGTTTTTATGATCCGTTAGAACCGTGACTTGGTGTTGGGCACCCTCGAGGAAGTGGCGCCATTCCTCGAAGGCCCACTTAATAGCCAAGAGCTCGCGGTTCCCAACGTCATAATTCCTTTCTGTAGAGGAAAATTTACGGGAAAAAAAGGCGCAAGGACGGAGATTAGTCATGGCGGCCGACCCCTGAGAGAGGACCGCCCCTACCCAGAACTCAGAAGCATCAACCTCGACAACAAAGCGTTTACTGTGATCTGCTTGAATCAACACCGGTGCTGACACAAAACACTGCTTAAGTTTCTCAAATGCCTCTATGGCCTCAGGTTGCCAATTACTGAACTTCACCCCTTTCTTAGTCATGTCCGTCAACGGACGAACAAGAACAGAAAAATTCTGAATACATTTTCGATAATAGTTGGCAAACCCAAGGAACCGCTGCAAGGCCTTCAGGGAGGCAGGGCGGACCCAGTCGAGGATAGCCTGAACCTTATCGGGATCCATACAAAATGAGTTGGGAGTCAGGATGTATCCCAGGAAAGGAACCTCCTGAACCCCAAAAACACACTTCTCGAGTTTGACAAATTATTGCACTTCAAAATTTGTAAGATTTGTCGCACATGTTTAACGTGTGATGCCCAGTTTTGTGAATAAATTAAGATGTCATCCAGATAGACGACCATACAACGACCAATCAATTCACGAAAAACGTTGTTTACCAGGTTCTGGAAGACAGCAGGAGCATTACACAGCCCAAAGGGCATAACCAGATATTCAAAATGGCCCTCCGGGGTATTAAATGCGGTCTTCCACTCATCTCCTTCCTTAATACGGATAAGATTATAGGCCCCCCTTAGGTCTAACTTGGAAAACCACTTAGCCCCTTGAACTTGATTAAACAGATCTGGAATCAACGGTAAGGGATATTGGTTCCTCACCGTTATTTTATTGAGCTCCCGATAATCGATGCATGGGCGGAGAGTCCCATCTTTCTTCTTAACAAAGAAGAACCCTGCACCCATAGGGGACACGGAAGGACGAATGTGACCCTTCTGTATGCTCTCTGCAATGTATTTCTTCATGGCGGTTCTCTCAGGACCCGACAGATTATAAATCCTGTCTTTAGGAAATTTCACCCCGGCAATAATCAATAGCACAGTCATATGATCTATGCGGGGGTAACTTCTCAGACTGGGTCTTGGAAAACACCTCAGCAAAATCACAAATAAATGCGGGAATCTGCTCAATCTCTGCATTACCAAGAACAATGGGAAGACATTTCTTAATACACTGCTCGCCCCACCTAATTAACTCCCCCGAAATCCAATCAAATACCGGGTTGTGTTTCTGAAGCCAGGGCAACCCCAACACAACATCAGCAGGTCAGCCCTTCATGATAAACAATATACATTTCTCCTTATGTATAGACCCAACTAGCATATCAAGTTCCGGGGTGCAGTACTGGATATTGCCCTTGACCAACGGGGTGGAATCAATGGCCACAACCTGCAGAGAATCAGAGAGAGACCTCCAAGGAAGGGCCAGACGCCTAGCGAATGAAGCGTCCATGAAATTGGTGGCTGATCCAGAGACCACAAATACACTCCCAGAATCACAGCTGGAAAAATACGAAATTTTAACTGGAAGCAATCGTTTCTTTGATACAATATGGAATACCTGCTCGCCTAGGTGACCTTCCCGGGAGTCACCTAGGCCCTGGAGTTTTCCAGCCATGGCTTCTTTTTGGGACACTCCCTGATGTGATGACCTTCACCGCCACAGCAGAAGAACAGACCCTGGGTGCGACGTGAGGTCCTTCGGTCACTGGCAGCACCCGCAGAAGAGGCCCCTACCTGCATAGGCTCGTCCGGTGGTATAGTCGCGCAAGCAGGTTCGGGGGTGGACACCGAAACGGGGAAAGTGGCATTACGCGGGCAACGGAGAAAGGGTCTGTTCCCGTCGTCTCTCCCTAAACCGTCTGTCTAACCGCACTGCCACAGCAATCGCCTCATCCAGAGTGCCCGGGGTAGGATAAGCTACCAACAAGTCCTTAACATGTTCTGCCAATCCCAGTCTGAACTGGCACCTGAGGGCTGGGTCGTTGCACCCTGACGGAACACACTAGCGGCTAAATTCCGAAGCATACTCCTCTACAGTCCGCTTACCCTGCCTTAAGGTGGTGAGTTGAGTCTGCCACCGCTTCCCTATCAGGGTCATCGAAGAGGAGACCCAAGGAAGCAAAAAATCTGTCAACTGAGGACAATTCGCGTGCCTCTGGGGGTAGTGAGAATGCCCACTCCTGGGGCGACCCTTGGAGCAGGGACATGACAATTCCCACTCTCTGTTCCTCATTACCAGAGGTATGTGGCCGGAGTCGGAAATACAAATGCCAGCCTTCCTTGAAAGACAGAAAGGCCCTCCTGTCATCTGAAAATCTATCAGGTAACTGGATGGGGGGTTCCACAACAGGGAGTGGCGATGTTGAGGAACTCCCATCCTGGGGGGTACCCACGGAGGTCTCCTGCTGCTGCACCCTTAGTGCCAGATCTTGAACCAACTGGGTAAGTCTCTGCATCTGCTCTACCAGCATCGTCATGGGGTCCATGGTGCATGGAGAGCAGTAATGTATGGCCTGTGAAAATTTCACGTCAGAAGAGGTGCAGTGGGCCCTTACTGCCACCCAGCCCACTGTCCCTGCCTACTTGGCGTGCTGCCCTAAATGGCAGACCCCAACTGGACGACAGTCCCTACTCTCCTACGTGCAGGGCCGTCAGGGAAACGCGAAGTCAGCAGTCCTGGTCGATAACGGTAAGGGTACGCCAAAGCCACAAATCGGAAAACCAAGAGAATAACGTAAGCCAAGCCAAGGGTCAAAACCAGGAGGTAACGCGGTACAGAATCAGAGGACGAGAGCGAGGTCAGGAAACAAGCCGAAGTCAAGGTAACAAGTAAACAAGCAAACGGGGAAACAGGAGAAGCGCAAAGGGGAACCTTTCACAGGCAAGGATGAAGCAAACTGAGTGGTTTAAATGAGGGCCCCCCGGACCAAACCCCCCCAGCAGCTGATTGGTGCGGCCTCCGGACTCCTCTATTGGCCTGAGCGACACACCCTCTGTGCTGATTTGAAGCCGAGCTGTCAATCCTATCAGCCAGGCTTCTCCCTTGGCGTGTCACCCAACTAGAGGGATTAACCCCTGTAGCACCTTGCTCCTCCACAGCAACAACGTGTGCCTTGACAGGTACTCTTGTTTATTACAATGTGGTGTCTATGTAATCATATGTATATAACTATGCTACCAAACTACAATGATGTTGTCAGGGACCGGTCAGGGACACACACACACACACACACACTGACTCTGATCCCAGCCCCTGTCCCTGCCCCTGCCTTTTGGGGAACCCGACTCCTTAACAGGCCGGCCCCAAGCAGAAGACTGATAGCTCCACTGATATAAGTGTGACACAGACAGGACAAACAGACACCAAACAAAAGCGTAGTCGGGCGGTCCAAAGTCAGCAACAGTTTGGGCAACGAGGTACAGAGGCGTGAGACAAAGAGGGTAACCGGGGGCAGTCCAAAGTCGGCAACAGTATGGGCAGCGTGGTACAGAGATGTGAGACAGAGGGGGAAAACCAGGGTCCAAAGCCAAAGGTCAGGAGAGCACAGAAACCAAAGAAGCAATACGGCGAACTACAGGGAAACAACCTATAGCAGGCAAGGATTGAAGGAAGTGGTGGCTATAAATAGGAAAGGGGAGGAAACAGAGCAGAGGTGATAGGGAGCAGAATCTGTCAATCAATGAGAGTAGAGATTAACCCAGAAAGTGCTGGAAAGTTCCTGGCCATGGGCGTTAGCCAGGATTCAATTAAAGTCCCAGAAAGAAGACAGTGTTCAGACAAGATAAAGCAAGGCTGCAGTTATGGTCGCAGTGGCCTTCGCCGACGACCAGAGCAAGGTGACACGAACGTGACAGATGTACTGTATATGACAACAAATCATCCTGTCATGATGTACCTACTATTGGATCCTTCAAATAAAGTTTGCTTGTTAAGTAAAAAAAAAAAAAGACTCTTACTTTGCTTTGGTCCTTACTTGTACTTATTTTAGCATTTGACTGATATTTACTGGGAGCAGATGGCAGCCATGCTTTTATGTACACTATTGATTTTGGGGAGCCTGCACAAAATCTTCTCACTATAAGGGTTTCAGTTTATCCATTGGAATTTATGTAATTTTTATTTTAGTACATGGACATTATTGTTGACGTTGTAACATGCAAATGGTAGCTGGCTTATAATTTTCTATGTAAGTGTTCCATCAAGGGTGTAGCCATAGGAGTTGGAAAGGTTGTAGTCGCACCTTAGCCAAAGGATACTCTACCAAAAAGATAATGTCAGGATTATACAGTGCAGTTTTCAATGCATGTTTTTTATATTTTACATCTTTCCAAGATTTTGACCTATAATGCAGTTTTTATCTTTTGGTTTGGAAGCAGACTCGGGCTGGCCCACAGGGGAGTAGGGTAAGCTTTGGCATGGTGAGTCTCTTTCAGGAAGAAATGCAGAGGAAGAGAGGTAGAAAGCAAGTGGCAAAGTGCAAGAGGAATGTGCAGTCTTGTACAGTAGCTATAGAATGGGCACTAATAATTAACTTCACTGGTGGACTACAAGAATCAACTCCACTGTTGGGCCCCAAGAATGAACATCACTGGTGGGTCCCAAGAATCAACTCCACTGGGGGGCCTCAAGAATCAGCTCCACTGATGGGCCCCAAGAAAGAACATCACTGGTGGTCCTCAAGCATCAATTCCACTAGTGGGCCCCAAGAATGAACATCACTGTTTAGAAGACTTGGTTTCCAAGCTCTGGATCTAAAGGCTTCTCTGCTGTATGAGCGGACACATTCCTTCCAATAAATCCACAACTTTATTCACCCATATGCACACAGGATTTCACATATGTTTAATAACTTCTATGTTTTCCAAAGATCTGGTCCTGTAGAGCAGCTTTCATCCCTTGGTTTCTAAGACTGTATACAATTGGGTTGAACATTGGTGTGACCACAGTATATAACAAAGACAAGATCTTATTGAGGTTAAATGAGGAAATGCTAGTGGGTAGACCATAGACAGCAAATAGTGTCCCATAATACAAAGATACTACAATTAGATGTGAGCTGCAGGTGGAGAAAGCCTTTTGCCTCCCAGTGGTGGATGAAATCCGAATAATACTCATGAAGATGGAGATGTAACTTCCTATTATGAAGAGAAATGGAAACAGCACTATAGGGAAGGAGCACACATATAGTTCAATTTTTATGATAGATGTATCTGAGCAAGAGAGCTCCAAAAGAGGAGCAACATCACAAAAGGAATGGTCAATCACATTAGGTCCACAAAACCGTAGCCTTAGTATGAGCAGAAGTGAAATCAGGACCACCGCCAAGCTAAGGAACCATGAAGAAGACACAAGGAGAACCTGAAGACTGAAATTCATTGTTGCAGCATAGTGTAATGGATTGCATATGGCCAAGTATCGATCATAAGACATCACTGTGAGAAGAAAGGACTCTGCAGTAGCTGAGAAGCCAAGAACATGATACTGGGCAATGCAGCCCGCCACGGACAATGTACTGCCTTCTCGTATGATCACTTGCAGCATGTTTGGCAAGATGTTGGTAGTAAACACTGTGTCACAGAAGGACAAGTGACTGAGGAAGAAGTACATAGGAGACTGGAGAAATCTACTGAATAGGACCAAAGTGATGATCACAAGGTTACCACCCAATGATATGACATAGACTAGAAGGAGCAAAGTGAACAGTAGATACTTAAAAGCACGAAGGTTTCCGAATCCTAACAGGAGAAACTCTACCACGACTGTTTGGTTGTTTGAGCTCATAGTTTCTGCTGTACTAGGAAGAAAGGCAGATGGCAAACATTAGTTATATACTATAACATAATATAGAACATTATAATTATAACCTAATGAGATATGCTGCTTTTTTGGTTAAGGGATCAGAGAAGTCAATAACTCCCAGGAATAAATGAATAAGGGCTTCTCTACAGATAGGTGGAACCAGGTTAATTTGTGGATCAGTGTGGATTCTAGTACTTGGACCCCTATAATGAGCTTTTTCTGTCATAGAACTAGTTTCTGGGACCACCCTTTGAACCTCTTTCTAGCCCTATACATAGTCCTATATAATTGCAGGATTGTGATCATGCAGATAGAGCCGTTGACACCACATGATCACACGCCAGGAGCATCTGTGATCGTCAACCACCTAATGATAAAAGTAGGAATCCGCTGAAAAACAGATTTAAATCCTGTGCTGTGTAGACCTAGCCTTAAGGGAGAGTCCTGGGTCTAATAAGGGCCTCTAGGGCTATAAAGGCTATACTAAGCAATTACTAGTGCATCTCAAAAAGTTAGAATATCACTGAAAAGATAATTGATATCAATAATTTAAGTCAAATAGAGAACCCCATATATTGTATGGACTCCTTACAGTATGAATTACAAGGTTTAATATAATACATTTGTGAGCCCTATAACAAATGAAGAGAGTCCTGGAGAACCCCTTTACTTTTCAATGATATTCTAATTTTGTGAGATGCACTAGTATGTCCTTATTATGCATTTTATATGTGCAAAACATCAGAATACATAGTTATTCTGTTATTCTGCAAAGTGTTACAATTAAAAAAAAAGAAAAATCTTTTTGGGGACAAAAATGTACATTAAAAATTAAAAGTAAATAAAGAATACATGCAATAATTTTTTTTTTAGTAAAACAGCTTTTATATCATTGAAGTCATACGGCATCTACATATTATGTCTCCCATTAATTATTGCAATCCATGCAATGAAGTTAGCATGTAAGTAAGAGCATTTACAAAATGAGCAATAAATTATGGCGGAAATAATAATTTTTGTATTCTATTCATAAAAGAAAAAAAAATGAAATCAGATGATGCATTATACAATATGTATGAAAATGTATACCAATAATCTACACAAGTGAAACAGAACAAAAATAAAAAAATATGTTGTGTTCTAAAGGGTAAAATTCAAAGCTCAAAAACTGGAGTCTGGGAATTTTCTATATGAGGCAAAGATATTCTATGTGAAGAAACTTTTTTTTCATGATTAGAATATAAAACAAATCATCACTCAAAATTCCAATGCTCCAAATGTCTCATCACTCACAGTCTGCAGGAAGAAGACATTCGGGGCGGACCTTTCTATTCAGTTCCTTTAGTAGTCTCTTTTTCTTCTTCTGATCACTGGTAAGCTCAGTGTTCCCTCCATATCAGATAATAGAGATAAGTATTAGAGCTCTGCAGTGGGAAAAACTTCTAAAATCCCATATATTTCAGCTTACAGTGAAACTATCAATATGAAACAGATACAGAACAAAATGTCACATCCTCAATGATATATTATATTCCTCATTACATACTGAGTTGATCAATTCTAAGACTCTGGCCATAATGGCATACCTCCCAAGTTTTCCTATTTTGGAGGGACAGACCCTATTTTTAACCCTGTCCCTCTTTGCTTTTTAAATGTCCCTCTTTTTCACATATGAAATACCTGTCTGGTTCCTAACCGTATATTAGACGGCAACTTAAATATTATTTCATCAGTTTGAGACATGTGGGTTTTAAAAATGTCTGTATTCCGATGATATTTGTATTAAAATTTTAATAAAACTTTTTACAAGTATATTACTGTGCATTAAAAATTGGACCCTTTACATGAAGAGCTCTTATTGCCTTATGTATGAAAACTGTCTAATACTCACTGTCTTTGTTGCCCATAGCAACCAATCAGAGCTCATAGCGACCAATCAGAGCCCATAGCAACCAATCAGAGCTCATAGCAACCAATCAGAGCCCATAGCGACCAATCAGAGACCATTATAATCAACCAGCTTTTATTTTTCCAGAGCACTATATGAAATGTAAGCTGAGCTCTGATTACTCGATATGGGCACTGATTGGTTGCTATGGCCTCTGATTGGTTGCTGTGAGCTCTGATTTGTTGTTATGGGCTCTGATTGGTTGCTATGAGCTCTGATTGGTTGCTATGAACAGTGGTTGTTATGAGCTCTTATTGGTTGCTGTGAGCTCTGATTGGTTGTTTTGGGCTCTGATTGGTTGCTATGAGCTCTGGTTGCTGTGAGCTCTGAGTGGTTGCTATGAGCTCTGATTGGTTGCTGTGAGCTCTGATTGTTTGCTATGGTTTCTGGTTGCTATAAGCACTGATTGGTTGCTGTGAGCTCTGACTGGTTGCTATGAGCAACAAAGACAGTCTAACTGTTAGACAGTGTTCATACATAAGGCCCGTAGTGTCCCTCTTTGAAATCTTAAAAGTTGGGAGGTATAATAATGGTGTTAAAGAGTCATAACTGATAACATTTCACATTCTCATAGATCCTAAGGCTTTGTTCACACAAAGGTTTTTTTTACATATAATTTGTCATGGATTCCACACTGAATTCCACATTTTTGTCTACTAAAACTAAAGTCCCATTCATTTGAATAGACAATCAGCCCTATAGCTGTGAACTACGGTACAGATTTTCTGTGGTGTGCAAAAAAAGATTGGACGTCCATCTTTTGAAGCGGATTCTGCTCGGTTTTCCACATTACGCAGGTGTGACGTGGATTAGCATTGAAATGGGGCTAAAATGTTTTAAAATCATTGGCAGAATTCCGAGGTATTGCCTTGGATTCCTTGTTGGATTTTCCCATCAGGATTATTTTTCATTAACAGCAGAAGAACACAGTGGAGGAGCCTATTTTGTCCACCAGAGGGAATAGAGACCTGATGCCAGCGTGATGCTACCATCACTGTATAACTGGAGAAATTTTACCATAGTTAAGACCCCCACAAACCCATGCTATTTATTGTATGGAGCCCATTCAACGTACATAGAAGTCTTCTCTATGGTGTTTACGTGAGATGAGCACTCACCGTGTATTTATTGATAAAATTAATTCCCCATGATTGGATTACATTGGAATCTTTTATAAAGAGGTAGGTACCTGCATAGAGTATCAGAAAGACATTTTGTGCCAAATTTCAGGTGCACTTGTAGCTTGATAGAATGGGATAGGAGTCTATATAAATAGGGCTTGTTCTGTGCATCTAGAGCATTATAAATGATGCTATACTACACATTAGGGGATTATGATAATCCAGAGAATTACCACTGGGGCCTGTAGTGTCATTGTTAGAGCAAAAGAAAAACATAGATGTCTAATTAGAGAATATGAGATCTTCCTATGATCGGCCAGTGTTGTGGGTATAGAATCACAAAATATAGAAGAATCCACCGCACTCCTTATGTAATCACAGAAAAGATTGATTTGATAAAATTAGATGTCCAAGATCAACTCTCCGTTCAAATGTATACAATGCATAGGAGATTTAACAAGAATTTTCCCATGGTCCAATGTTTCGGCCGCAGTTGGCCTTCATCAGGGACTGAGACGTGGGAAGGAGCAGGATACTCTCCTACACTTCTGCTCCTTCCCATATCTTGGTCCCTGATGAAGGCCAACTACGGCCAAAACGTTGGACCATGGGAAAATTCTTATTAAATCTCCTATGCATTGTATACATTTGAACGGAGATCTTGGATATCTAATTTTGTCAAATAAATCTTTTCTGCGATTACATAAGGAGTGCCATGCATTCTTCTGTATTTTGCACTACTGCCAATTGGCTTTCTACTGAGCACCCACCTACAAGTGTGGGGCACCATTATTCTCTTTCTACGGTATAGAATCACAGTAGGGATTCAGTCAATTGGGTGTGAGTCAACCTGTTTCTGTCTTCGGTGCCTGCACAACCGGGAGTTATTTTACAACACTGTCGATGATTAGCTGCCCCATCTATATGGGACTGAAATCTGAAGGACGTTTGGTTTCTGGTGGTATCACTGGTTCCTCCGCTGAACATTCGTTGACACCACAACCATCGAAGGTTCTAAAGATCTGCTCTTAGCAATGGTTGAAACATACCTGTCCATGTGACTAATAAACAGCACAGTCCAAAAATTACTGTGGGTTTTATTTTTCTCTTTGCACTAGTTTCCCATTATTATTATTATTATTAACCTTTATTTATATAGTGCCAACATATTCTGCAGCACTTTACAATTTGGAGGGTGTAGGTACAGACAAAAAGACATACATTGCACAATAAAAAGCTACTTACAGATGAGACACAAGGTGTAAGGGCCCTGCTCGCAAGAGCTTACAATCTATTAGGGTGTACTGGTGAGACGAAGGGTGAGAAGTGCTAGGTTTACGATGGTCCAGCCATGTGATATGAATATGGGGTGGTTTATGTAGAATTCAGATGGACCTGCAACTCTGACAGTACATTTATACACAGATAAGTGCCGAATTATAGGGAGTGACAGAAATGTGTGCGCTAGAGAGTGGGAGATGGGGGTTAGCCATTAGGAATTCTACTAGGCCGGACTGAGAAGATGTGTTCTCAGGGGACCTCTTAAAACTATGAGGCCTGTGAGTATGCCTGATCGTCCGCGGTGGCATGTTCCAGAGAAGTGGTACAGCACGTGTGAAATCTTTAAGATGGGCATGGGAGGTTCAGATGATTACTGAATGTAATCTGCTGTCATCAGCAGAGCGGCGAGAGCAGGTAGTGTGGTCTACAGAGATAAGTGTGGAGATGTAGGGGGGGGGTGCAGCGCTTTGGAGAGCTTTATGGGTGAGAGTGATGAGTTTATGTTGTATTCTATACTGAATGGGCAACCAGTGTGTCACGGACGCCCCTGCGACCACTGTCCCGGGTCGCAGGCGCGCCCGTGCTCCTACACCGAGCGGAGCCCCGTCCCGCACGTCGGGTTCGGGGTCCGCTCACCTCCCCGTCCCCGCCGGCGTTCACTTACCCGGCCACGCTCCTGCTCAGTCTGTCTCCGTCTCCCGGTGCGTGGCTCCGCCCCTAGGGCACGCGCCAGCAATTTGAATTTAAAGGGAAAGTGCGCCGGTAATTGGTCATTGCCGGGCACTGCTCCTATTTAGTCCGGCCTCTTCCTGCCGGCCTTCGCCGGATCCTTGGTGTATCTTCCCGTGGTGATAGCGTTCTAGTTTGTTCCTGTCTTGCCTTACCGTATACCGACCGTCTGCTTACGTATACCGACCACGAACCAGAGCCGCCTGCCCTGACCTCCTGTTTGTCTACCGTCTACGAACCAGAGCCGCCTGTCCACGACTATGAGCCTGCCTGCCGATCCTGTACCTCGTTACCCTTGGCCGCCACCGCAGGCAAGCCCCGCCAGTGGTAGTGACCTGGTGGACTCCCGCCGCAGCAAGACCATCCCGCTTTCCGGCGGGCTCTGGTGAATACCGGGACCCACTTAGATTCCACTGCAAAAAGGGCAAAAAAACACATGGAAATCTCCAAAGAAGCATTTTATGCTATCTACAATATATGAAAAAACTTTGAGATTCTTGGTCCGCATGTTTTTGGCCAAAAAATGCTCAAGCCACCCCCGGCTTACAACGGGATCTCAGTTGGGTGGTCCTACTCTATATTATCTCTCACCTGGGTCAACTTCAGACCTCTCACTGTGCCAGACTGCCTCCAAAATGCAGAGAGAAAAATAAAAAAAGCACCAACCTCTCAAAGCAAAGTGCATTGATATAACAGCCTGTGGAGGTGGGCGGTGCAGGAAACCAAAATGGAGGTATCTACTTCTCCTTATATAGTTTAAAAGCAATATGTGCCAAATACAACGTATTAGTTCTGCACAGAAAAACATTTCTGAAAAAAAAAAACTGCGACCCTGGGTGCCACTGGCATGGCTGCGGCACATATTACATATGCACACGTCCAATTACCAGTGGCACACGACTGCAAAAAGGGCAAAAAAACACATGGAAATCTCCAAAGAAGCATTTTATGCTATCTACAATATATGAGCATTTTTTGGCCAAAAACCTGCGGACCAAGAATCTCAAAGTTTTTTCATATATTGTAGATAGCATAAAATGCACAGTGAGAGGTCTGAAGTTGACCCAGGTAAGAGATAATATAGAGTAGGACCACCCAACTGAGATCCCGTTGTAAGCCGGGGGTGGCTTGAGCATTTTTTGGCCAAAAACATGCGGACCAAGAATCTCAAAGTTTTTTCCACTTAGATTCCACTCCCTGGTGTGGGCTTACGCCATCGCCTGCAATGGTCCAGTGGATCCACCTCCTGATCGTTACAGTAGGATCCGGCCTTGGATCCCGCCAAGGTGCCTTTTCCAAGTGTTGCCAACATCACCACCGTCGTGGTCAAGCAATCGCAACAGATCGCGCAGCAAGCGCAGCAGCTCGAGCAACTTTCCTCCATGGTGCAGCAGCTCGTCACCGCTCAGCAGCAGCAACCTCCGCCAGCTCCTGTCGTTGTTCCTGCCTCAATGGTTCCTGCGGCCCTGAGGGGCCCCAACTTTCGGCTGTCGCTCCCATCTAAGTACGACGGTGACCCAAAACTCTGCAGGGGGTTCATCACCCAATGCTCTATGCACGTGGAGCTTATGACCGATCAGTTCCTGTCTGAACGTGCGAAGGTGGCATTCGTGGTCAGCCTCCTCTCCGGGAAGGCCCTGGCCTGGGCTACACCCCTATGGGACAGAAACGATCCAGTGACAGCGGATCTACAGTAGTTTCTCAGCGAGTTCCGCAACGTCTTCGAGGAACCAGCCCGTGCATACTCTGCTGAGATAGCCCTCCTAAACCTACGCCAGGGGGAGCTGTCTGTAGGAGACTACACGGTACAATTCCGTACTCTGGCCTCTGAACTGTCATGGAACGAGGCCGCTCTGTGCGCCACCTTCAAGAAAGGGCTCTCAAGCCGAGTTAAGGACGTCTTGGCAGCTAGAGACCTCCCGTCTTCCCTCAGTGACCTGATCCGGTTAGCGACCCGCATTGATGTACGCTTCATTGAACGGGAAGAGGAGCTGCAGCAAGAGCGCCAGTCAGCCCAACCTCGCCAGTTTCCTCGCCTGGCACGGTGTTCCAGGGCCTCCTGCGCCACAGCCGCCATCACCCACCGACGAGCCATGCAGATTGATCGGGCTCGCCTCTCTGAGCAAGAGTTGGCCCAGCGTCGGCAAAGGAACTTGTGCCTCTACTGTGGAAGCCCAGAGCATTTTCGGAGGAATTGCCCTAAGCGTCCCAAGCCTGCGGGAAACTCCCGCACCTAGGATCTATGGGAGAGGCATTCCTAGGTGCAACCTCCTCCTCTCCAAGCCTGTTGATGCCAGTGCAGGTCGTGTTAGAGACTGGTATCACGTTCCAAGTTCCGGTGTTTCTGGACTCGGGCTCTGACGGGAACTTCATCCACCAGGCTCTAGTAAAGCAGTATCGGCTTCCAGTGGTACGTCTGGAGAAGCCGCTTGTCATCTCATCCGTCAGCGGGGAGCTACTTAGCGACACCATCCAGTTGGTCACCAAGCCTCTGTCCCTCCACGTGGGGTGCTGCATAAAGAGGCGATCTCCTTCTATGTGTTGCCTCACTTCTCGTCGGCGATCCTCCTCGGACTCCCATGGCTGCGGCTCCACTCTCCTATCCTGGACTGGACTACTGGAGAGGGGGATTCGTTGGGGTCCCAACTGTCGGGGGCGTTGTTTGGTGGCACCTCGCCCGGTGCTTTCCTGCTCTTGCTCAGCCCTTCAGGAGCCATTGCCCGGGCTGCCGCCCGAATACCTGGGTACGCCGATGTGTTCTCTGAGAGACAAGCCGAGAGTCTTCCTCCGCATCGTCCATACGATTGCCGGATCGACTTACTGCCGGGTACCAGTCCTCCTCGGGGCCGAGTCTACTCACTGTTGGTTCCCGAGACCCAAGCCATGTCCGAGTACATCCAGGAGAATCTCCGGATGGGGTTCATCCGAAAGTCCTCGTCTCCCGCTGACGGGTTCTTTTTCGTGAAGAAGAAGGACGGTACCTTACGGCCCTGCATAGACTACTGGGGCTTGAACAAGATCACGGTAAAGAACCGTTATCCATTGCCGCTGTTCACAGAACTTTTTGCTCGCCTGCAGGGCGCCAAGATTTTCTCCAAGTTGGATTTGAGAGGGGCCTACAACTTGGTCCGAATCCACAAGGGCGATGATTGGAAGAAGGCCTTCAACACCAGAGATGGGCACTTTGAGTACCTGGTGATGCCCTTCGGACTGTGCAATGCGCCTGCCGTCTTTCAGGAGCTCATGAATGACATCTTCAGAGACCTCCTCTACACCTGCGTGGTGGTCTACCTTGATGACATCCTGGTGTACTCTCCTGGCCTCGAGACCCACCGCAGCCATGTTCGTCAAGTACTGAAGCTTCTCCGGGAGAACCATTTGTATGCCAAGCTAGGAAAGTGCCTCTTCCATCAGACCAGCCTCCCGTTTCTGGGTAACGTCATCTCTGACCAAGGCCTACGATGGACCCAGCAAGCTGTCAGCCGTGTTGCAGTGGCCATGCCCAGTCGGCCTATGGGCTATCCAGCGCTTCTTGGGCTTCTGCAACTACTATTGCCAGTTCATCCCTCACTTCTCTACGCTGGTAGCTCCGATAGTGGCTCTCACCAAGAAACAAGCCAATCCACGCAGCTGGCCCGTCGAGGCCGAAGAGGCATTTTCGAAGCTCAAGTCCGCCTTCTCTACGGCATCTATCCTTGCACGTCCGGATCCCGCGAAACCCTTCTGGAGGGTGGATGCCTCATCTGTGGGACCCGGAGCAGTTCTTACGCAAAAAGGGCCCACGGGTAAGACAGTAACGTGTGGCTTCTTCTCCAAGACTGTCTCATCGGCCGAGAGGAATTACACAATTGGCGACCAGGAGCTACTAGCCATAAAATTGGCTCTGGAGGAGTGGCGTTATTTGCTGGAGGGCGCCCGTTTTCCCATCCATATCTACTCGGACCACAAGAACCTCCAATATCTTCAGACGGCTCAGCGACTTAACCCACGCCAGGCTAGGTGGTCGCTCTTCTTCTCCCGGTTCAATTTTCAGATCCACTTCAGGCCAGCTGAGAAGAATGTGAGAGCTGACGCCCTCTCCCGGGCCTCCGACGTGGTGGGTGAAGATAATTCTCCAGAACACATAATTCCTCCAGAACGTCTCATCTCGGCAGCTCCAGTAGACCTCCAGAAGGTCCCTCCTGGAAGGACTTATGTGCGCCCTGCTCTCCGCAGACGTATCTTAAAATGGGGACATTGCTCATTGGTGGCTGGTCATTCCGGCGTCCTATCACCCGCAGACGAACGGCCAGGTCGAGAGGGTCAACCAAGTCTTGGGCTGTTACCTTTGCAATTTCGTCTCGGCACGTCAAGACGATTGGTCCAATTTACTGCCATGGGCGGAGTTCTCTTATAACTCCCTTGAGTCCGAGTCTGCGGGAGTCTCTCCCTTCTACATCATGTATGGCCTGCATCCCCGCCCTCCTCTCCCTCTGGCAACCTCCTCTGAGGTTCCGGCGGCGGACGCAGTGGTTCAAGACATGAAGGCCATCTGGTCCCAGACCCGTCAGTCGCTGCTCCGCACTTCCGAGCGCATGAAGACTCAAGCGGACAAAAGAAGAATCCCCCCTCCGTTTTTTTCCCCAGGTGACAAGGTGTGGCTTTCGTCTAGATATGTCCGCCTTAAGATGCCTTCGCACAAACTGGGACCCCGTTTCCTGGGACCCTTTGAGGTCATCAGCCGCATCAACCCGGTGTCATATAAACTCCGGCTCCCTCCTACGATGAGGAATCCCAATTCGTTTCATGTTCCTTACTGATAACCCCTGGTCCTTAATCGTTTTTCCCAGGAGGCTGTTCCTCCTCGTCTGTGGCTGATGCGCCCAATGTCTTCGAGGTCAAAGAGATTCTGGCCATGAAGAGAACTAGGGGAAAGCGATACTTCCTGGTGGACTGGAAGGGGTTCGGCCCCGAAGAGAGGTCTTGGGAGCCAGAGGAGAATATCCTGAACCGCAGCCTCATCCAGAGATTTCTCCAATCCAGTAAGAGAGGGGGGCCCAATAGACGGGGGCCCAAGGAGGGGGGGTACTGTCACGGACGCCCCTGCGACCACTGTCCCGGGTCGCAGGCGCGCCCGTGCTCCTACACCGAGCGGAGCCCTGTCCCGCACGACGGGTTCGGGGTCCGCTCACCTCCCCGTCCCCGCCGGCTTTCACTTACCCTGCCGCGCTCCTGCTCAGTCTGTCTCCATCTCCCGGCGCGTGGCTCGCCCTAGGGGCACGCGCCCGCCGGCAGTTTGAATTTAAAGGGGCAGTGCGCCGGAAATTGGTCATTGCCGGGCACTGCTTCTATTTAGTCCGGCCTCTTCCTGCCGGCCTTCGCCGGATCCTTGGTGTATCTTCCCATGGTGATAGCGTTCTAGTGTGTTCCTGTCTTGCCTTACCGTGTACCGACCGTCTGCTTACGTATACCGACCACAAACCAGAGCCGCCTGCCCTGACCTCCTGCTTGTCTACCGTCTACAAACCAGAGCCGCCTGTCCCGACCTCCTGCCTGTCCACGACTACGAGCCTGCCTGACGATCCTGTGCCTCGTTACCCTTGGCCGCCACCGCAGGCCAGCCCCGCCCGTGGTAGTGACTGGTGGACTCCGCCGCAGCAAGACCATCCGCTTTGCGGCAGGCTCTGGTGAATACGGGACCCACTTAGATTCCACTCCCTGGTGTGGGCTTACGCCATCGCCTGCGGTGGTCAGTGGATCCACCTCCTGATCGTTACACAGTGCAGTGACTGACACAGGGTAGAGGCATCAGTATAGCGGCTGGAATGAAAGACTAGCCTGGCTGCTGCATTCAGGAGGGATTGGAGAGGGGAGAGTTTACAGAGAGGGAGACCAATAAGCAAGGAGTCAAGACAAGAATGAATGAGAGCAACAATGAGAGACTGAGTTGTTTCCACAGTGAGAAAATGATGGATTCTGGAGATGTTCTTGAGGTGCCGGTGACAGGAACGGGCAAGGAATTGGATATAGGGGATGAAAGACATATCAGAATCTAGTAATCTAGTATAACCCCAAGACACCGGGCCTGCTGCCTAGCAGTTATGGTGGTGCCACACACTGAGACAGAAATAGCAGGGTGGGGTCAGTTAGTAGATGGTGGGATGACTAGAAATTCAGTTTTAGTAAAGTTTAGTTTAAAATAGAGAGAAGACATGATGTCAGAAACAGCAGACAGACAGTCACTGGTGTTTTGCAGCAGGGCAGGAGTGATGTCACGGGAAGAGGTGTATAATTGGGTGTCATCCACGTAGAGATGGTACTGGAAGCCAAATCTGTTGATGGTTTGTCCAACTGTGCCTTTGTAGATAGAAAAGTGGAGAGGACCAAGAACGGATCCCTGTTTAATCCCGACAGCGAGAGGAAGAGGAGAGAAGGTAGAACCTGCAAATGAGACACTGATGGAGTGGTTAGAAAGGTAAGATGAGAACCAAGCGAGAGCGGTGTTCTGGAGGCCAATGGTGCTGAGCATGTTGCGGAGAAATTGGTGATCAACAGTGTCAAATGCTGCAGAGAGATCCAGAAGAGGCAACAATGAGTAGTTGCCCTGAGATTCAGCAGTGTGGAGGTCATTAGAGACTTTAGCTAGATCAGTTTCTGTGGAGTGTAAATTGTGGAAACCTGATTGTAAAGGATCGAGAAGAGAGTTATCAGAGAGATAGCGGGGTAGGCAAGAGTCGACCAACCGTTCCAGGATTTTGGAGATGAAGGGAAGGTTAGAGACTGGTCGGTAGTAAGCAGCGCAGGATGGGTCCAGGGGACTTTTTCAGTAATGGAGTTATAACAGCGGGTTTTAAGGAGGTTGGAAAAATCCCAGTGGAGAAAGAAAGATTACAGATTGCAGTGAGTTGATAGAGGACAGCTGGAGAAATGGACTGGACAACGTGAGAGGGAATGGGGTCACTAGAGCAGGTGGTGGGACGAGCAGACAGGAGAAGCCTGGACACTTCTTCTGTCGTCGGGTCAAGAGCTGAGAGCAGACTACGGGATGTGTGGGGAGGGACAGGATGGGTCCTGCTTGGGGTTTGAGATGAGATGTTTTGCCGGATTCTGTCACTTTTCTCTTTGAAATGTGTGACCAGGTCTTCAGCACAGAGGCCAGTGACCGGAGTCTGAGCTTTAGGCCTGAGAAGGGAGTGGATGGTGTCAAACAGATGTTTTGGGTTGTTGTGTAAGGTTGAGATGAGGGAGGTGAAATATTCTTGTTTGGTGCAATGCAGGGCAGAGTGGTAAGACCTGAGCATAAATTTGTAGTGGAGAAAATCTGCAGGTAGCTTTGACTTTCTCCACAAACGCTTAGCACACCTGGAGCATCACTGCAGAATGTTGACTACTGTTTTGTTAGCTGTGTCCTATGCTGATAAACAGATCACCAGGGACATTCCCCGAGCCCACGGACGTCAGCTGTAACTTGTGCGGGGTAGGTTTTAATTCCCTTACCATTGCAGCCAGTTTTGCCCTTCCTGACAAAGCCCCATTTTTGAAATCTGAAATGTGTCACTTTATATGGGAATAACTTTTTTATACTTTTATGTACCCATGTGATTTGGAGATTGTTTTCTCATGACATATAGTGCGTTAAGTTGAAATTTTGATCCATATAATCTATGTTTCTTTGTGAAAAATATTAAAATGATGTAAAAATGTTGAAAAATTTCCCATTTTCACAGATCACAAATTTCTGTGTGTAAGACAGATAGTTATCTACAAAACATGAAAAAAACTTTGAGATTCTTAGTTCACATGTTTTGATCAAAAAATGTTTAAGCTAACCCCGACTACCAACGGGATCTCAAGGCGGGTGGTCCTACTCTATTTTTACCTCTCATTTGAGTCCAATTCAAACTTCTCACTTGGGTCAACAGACCTTCATAATCCAGAGAGAAAAAAGGGGGATATATTGCTTTTAATTCATATAGGGAGGAATGGATGCCTCCATTTTGGTTTCTTGCACCCCGCCCACCTCCACAGGTTGCTAGATCAGTGCAGTGCGCTTATAAGGCTGGTGCTTTTTTTCTCTCTGGATTATGGAGGTCTGTTGACCCACGTGAGAAGTCTGAATTGGACTCAAATGAGAGGTAAAAATAGAGTAGGACCACCCGCCTTGAGATCCCGTTGGTAGTCGGGGGTGGCTTAAACATTTTTTGATCAAAACATGTGAACTAAGAATCTCAAAGTTTTTTTCATGTATTGTATATTTCATAAATGCTTCTTTAGAGGTTTCCATGTCTTGTTTGATAGCCCTCTAAGACAGATAGTTACTCCATAAAAATAGTTTAGAACTAGCATCTACCATATGTCCACTGTAGATTGGCATCATGTTTTAGATGTCATTTTATTTTTTTTATTCATTATTTATTTATTTATTTATTTTTTTTACGACATTAGGGGGCTTAGAAATTTAGTAATTTTTGACATTTTCAAGTAAATTTGCAACACAGATTTTTTTAGAGAGCAGTCCAGTTCTGACGTGGCTTTGAGGGGCTGTATGTTAGATGCCCCCATAAATGACTCTATCTAAGAAACTACACCCCTTATAGTATTTAAAACAACATTTAGGATGTTTGTTACCCCCATTAGGTATTTCACAGAAATTAAAGCAAAGTGGAGGTGAAATTTCAAAACTTACTTTTTTTTTGTACATTTTTAATTTTTATCCATTATTCACTGGAACGCTGTAGATGATAACAGGAAAATGCAGCTCAACATTGATTCCCCCAATTTTAACATTTTTTAGTGATATCCCATATGTGGCCCTAGTGCGCTATATGGCTCCACCACAAGCCTCAGAATAGGAGGAGCAATTTCCTGCCTTTGGGGTCCTATTTTCAATACGATTTTGTTTAGGCACCATTACAGCTTTGCGGATACCCTAAGCTGCTAAAACTTAATAAACACCCCTAAAAAGACCCCATATTGGAAACTACACTTCTTAAGGAATATATCTAGGGGTGTAGTGACTATATTGAACCTACAGGTCTTTCAGAATTTTTTTAGCTTTAGACTTTAAAAATTGAACTATTTTTCCACATTCAACTGTTATTTTAGTTGAAAATTTTTAATTTTCACAAGGAATTTGGAAGAGAAACACCCCAAAATTTGTTATGCAGTTTCTTCCTAGTTCGGCAATACCCGTTACGGTCCATGCCGCCATGCTGTGACAAAAATACAGCAATCCTAGTAGTGTTTTTATTTTTATTTTTTTACAGAGGTTATTGTGCAGTATAAATGACATGAATTCACAGAAAAAGCACTACATGGGCCCTTCTAAAATATAACTTTTTTAATTTAATCAGTTTAAAATATCTATCCACAAACAATTATTAGACTAGCTAAACTTATGCTAGTATTCTACGCTAGATTCAATAATCCGACCAGTACTTGAGTATTCCTTGAGTATTCATAACATAACATCAATTTATCTCTCTTGGGAAGGGCCCCATTTATGGTCAGTTGCATATCATAGCCACATTTTTGTCCCCTGAGGAACCCCTTGGACCAGCAAGGGGGGAAACGCGTCAGGATACAGTAGCTTTCTCATATTCTATAGAGAGAGCGTGTTTTTTAAGACTGTACTTTTTGTTCATGTATTCCTTAATATAGAGTTAGGTCTAAGTATAGGGTTAGCTACCGACATATGGGGCCGTCCCTTTTGGGACGAACACTCCGTTATATGAGGGGCTAGTATAGGGTAAGTTAAGGGTTATCATCATTCTCTTGGTCAACTAACCGTGAGTAATAACACTAATTTTTTTTCTCTATACGAATATAAGCTGATAATTACTTAGGTGATAATAATAATATTTTTTTTCTCCATATGTATACCAGCCTTTAAGTATCTGCTTTTAAACAATAGAGGAATATTCAAGGTACTGGTCGGATTATTGAATCTAGCGTAGAATACTCGCATAAGTTTAGCTAGTCTATTAATTGTTCTGGGATAGATATTTTAAACTGATTAAATTAAAAGCAATATTTTAGTAGGGCCCGTGTAGTGCTTTTTCTGTGAATTTTTGTCTTGTGTGGGCTTTTTTCCCTGCCGCCGGGGTCAAGTGGATTCTGTGAACTCAGTATAAATGACATGCTAGCTTCACTTAGCAGGTCGATATAATTACAGCGATACCCAATTTGTATTTTTTTATGTTTTATAGCTTTTACACAATAAAAACACTTTTATTGAAAAAGGAAAACAAATTCTTGCATCGCCATACTCTGAGAGCCATAACTTTTTTTTTATTTTTCTGTGTATGGAGCTATGTAGTGTCTTGTTTTTTGTGGGATGAGTTAACGTTTTTATTGGTATCATTTTTAGGGGACAGCTTTTTTAAATCCATTTTTTGGAAGGGAAGGTGAAGAAATCCTAGTAGAGTTTTTTAAAATTTTTTATCAACCCTCACCATGCAGTATACACGACAAGTTAGTCTCCATGGGTCGATATAATTACAGCGATACCCAATTTTTCTAGGTTTCTTTTATGTTGTAGCGCTTTAAAAAATATCGTTTTATTGTGTTGACGATATTTATGCATCACTATCTTCTGGTAGCAATAACTTATTTATTTTTCCATTTACAGAACTGTGTAAGATTTTTTTTGGGAAGATGAACTGATGTTTTCATTGGTACCACTTTAGTGTTTTTATGACTTTTTGATCACTTTCTATGCCATTTTTTGTGTTGCGGGATGATGTTACGGCGTGTTTTTTTTATGCCATTCAATGTGCAAGTGAAATAACATGTCAGATTCATAGGCTAGGTTATTACGCATGTGGTGATACCAAATATGCTTACTTTATTTATTTTTTATCTTTTTTGGAGCGATTGGTGTTAGTTAATGGGAAAAGGGTGGTGTATGGGTTTTTATTTAAATTTTTGGTGTTTTACTTTTTTTTTTACTTGTCCCCATAGCAGTACTGCTATACATTGTAAACTGTCAATCACCATACTGAGGACTTGGCCGGGCGTAGTAACGTCACAGGCAGCCCGGAATCCTTTGTTAGGCATCCAGATTGCTAGGGAGAGCATAGGTACCTGCGATCACATTGCGGTGATGCCGATGAAGAGACAGGGAGCCACCTCCCTCTGTCTCTCTTAGCTGCTGCAATTGCCATTGACCGCAGCAACTAAGGGGTTAGTCACCTGCGACTGGTGTTCACTCTGGTCATTTGTGACACAGCATGAGGCCAGCTGTAATATTCAGCTGGTTCCATGTTGCGATTGTGCGGGTCCCACTTGTGAGTCCGCACAATGTCCAGGATGTACTGTATGTCCATTTGAAGGAATTCACTTTCGGCCAGTACATACAGGTACGTCCAATATCAGTAAGAAGTTAACTGTTATTTGTTCTGGTCAGTAAATGGAAGGCCCCTGCGGAAGCCCCCCCAAATAATACCAGTGGTAGTTGAAAATGTGTTTTCTACACATCCCCTTCAAGCTATTTTATTAACAGCGGTTTTGTAGTAACAGTTAAACAGCAATTTCTAAAATATATATCTCCTATAGTAAAGTGCTTTTGAAATATAGTTTCATTTAATTTTCTTTGGGCTTCATTCAGTTCTACATCAGCTCTTTAATGGCAGGAAGCTCAGTGATTCTGTTTGTCACACACAGGAAACAGCTCTGTGTTGAGTCCAGTAGATCATGTAAACAAAGGGGTTTGGCGTTTTTCACGACAACCTTTGAAGTATTTTGGTCCCACCTCCCAACCAAGGCCTTTGATCTGAGGGTAGGAAACAGGGGGATTGGGCGAACGAAGTCACACAGGGCAGGAACTACTCAGCGTCATGAAAGATTAAATCGATTCCTGGCATTCTTGGTGACAACTCTAAATCGGTACCATGGTGACAGAAAATAGAAGGAACATGGTGTCCACGTTGCGCCGAGGAGGGCTGAGCCATGCTCTCTGCATGGCACACATGTTCAATCTGGTTGTCAAGTGGTTCCTCAAGTCTTCCAGGCATCTGCAAGACGTTCTAAAAATGGCCAGGAAACTTTGCATGCACTTCAGCCATTCCTACAAAGCCAAGCACACCCTCCTTGAGCTTCAGCAGCAGAATGGCCTCCCCCAACATAGGCTGATATGCGACGTTTCCACCCATTGGAATTCCTGCCTCCATATGTTGGACCGACTCTATAAACAGAGAAAGGCCCATTAATGATTTCTTGATGGTCCTAGCAGACAGGAGTACTCCCCTACATAATTTTGATGTCAGCCAGTGGCAGCTCATGCGTGACACCTGCTGTTTACTCAGGCCCTTTGAGGAGGCCACGTTATTTGTCAGTTGCTTGTGAATAACATCATTCCACTGCTTCATGTCCTGGAACAGATGCTGCAATATCTGTCTGGTCAGGGGACCGGAGATGTGGCGACTACACCTCATGGCCACATGAGTACAGTGGGGGCTGAACTGAAGGAAGAGGACATTAGAGCACAAGCAATGACTGGCGAAATTAGTGGTTTTTCTACCCAGGTGACAGGAGAGGAGGAATAGGAGCATGAGGAAGTAGAGGGAGATGAGGAAGATGAGGCAGATGACCCAGACACACCGTGGCAGTATACAGTGAAGATGGAGGCAGGTAGTCCCTTAGAGTCACTTGCGCAGATGGCCCGCTGCATGCTGATTTGCCTGGCTAGTGACAGCCGAATAGTCACCATCCGGCAGAGGGATGACTTCTGGCTCTCTACTCTCTTGGACCCTCGCTACCGGTCCAAAAGGGAAGCCTTTTTTTCTCCTGCCAAGAGGTAGGACAAACTCAAGCACTATACAGACCTCCTAGGAAGTCCGTGGGCGGCTGCCTCTCTGCGCTCTCGTCCCTCCTCGGGCAGGACTGACCAGGGGGTTCCTCATGGCTCACGTACAACTGCCACGGCTGCTGGGGGGGGGGGGGAGTAGGAGCAGTACCATCAGCAGCAACCTGAGTCTGGAGTCTTTGATGAGCAGCTTCCTTCAACCACCTAGTGAGGAAGGTACTCACCAGCATCAGCACCAGCACCTGGAGCACCTGAACTAGCAGGTGATGGCCTACTTGGACAGCACTCTGCCACCCCACATAGAAGATCCGCTGGACTACTGGGCAGCCAAACTGGACTTGTGACTGCAACTTACCTAGTTTGCACTGGACAAGCTGTCCTGCCCGGCCAGTGTGGCATCAGAGCGGGTGTTTAGTGCGGCGGGGGCCATAGTTATCTCAAGTAGAACTCGTTTGTCCACCCGAAATGTGGAGAGACTCACCGTTGTCAAGATGAATCAGGCGTGGATCGGCCAGGATTTCCACACACCAATGCCTGGCATCAGATTAGATCAGCCATGCCGCCTCACCCAAACTTTGAGAAATTAATCTGGATTCTTCTAGCTACCGGCCTCAGCTACTATTCTGATGCTGCCACCCGCCTGATGCCACACATCTGCTGCCAGCTGCTCCATCTACCACCCACCATCTTTACCAGGGAATGGTATTGCCACCAACCTCCCCACTCTTCACTAGGACATTATGTAGACTTCTGATGCTGCTGCCACCTCCTCAATCTGTCATTGTGCCACTCTCCGGCCTGATGCTGCTTCTGCGGTGGCTGCCGCCACCTCCACACTGCGTCATTGTGCCACTCTGTGGCCTACTCATGTTGCTGCTACCTCCACAATCAGTCATTGTGCCACTCTGTGGCCCACTCAAGTTGCTACCACCTTCACAATCTGTCACTTGCCACTCTGTGGTCTACTCATGTTGCTGCCACCTACACAATCTGTCACTTGCCACTCTGTGGTCTACTCATGCTGCTGCCACCTCCACACTGTGTCATTGTGCCCCTATGTGGCCTACACATCTTTCTGCCATCTCCACAATCTTTCATTTTGCAACTCTGTGGCTTACTCATGTTGCTGCCTCCTTCACAATCTGTCACTTGCCACTCTGTGGACTACTCTTGATGCTGCCACCTCCTCAATTTTCCATTGTGCCACGCTGTGGCCTACGCATCTTGCTGCCACGTCCGCAATTTTTCATTGTGCCCCTCGGTGATCAGCTCGTGCTGACGGCCTCCGCACTCTGTCATTGTTCCACTCTGTGGCCAACTCATGCTGCTGCCAACTAACCACTCTCTCAGTCGACCACCCTGTGGTTTCCTAATGCTGTTTACACCCTTCACCACTCTATGATTTTGCCACTATGTTTGGTTTTCTTCTTCTTTTCATCTGTCAGAAAGAATGAAAAGGAGAAACACAACCGATTGTGTCTTCGGAGAAGCCGTAAGGCCAGTATGACATGGTCCTCTGCGTCAGGATTGTCTGATGATTAGGTAGCCAAAATCAGGAGTGGATACAAAACACAGAAAACATGCAAATATCCCATTTACTGGCCATCTCTGTTTTGGATCAACTCCAGTTTGTTTTTGGCTTTAGCAATACTAATGGATTATTTCCCGATTGACAGCGGAGAAGCCACAAGGCCAGTATTATATGGTCCTTTGTTTACATCAGGATTGTCTGATGATTAGGTAACCAAAAGCAGGAGTGGATACAAAGCACAGAAGACATGCAGATATGCCATTTACTTGTCATCTCTGTTTTGGATCAATTCCTGTTTGTTTTTGGCTTTAGCAATACTGATTGATTGACCGATCGATAGCGGACAATGATGGGTCAAAGGAAGGGGAAAATGATCATTGACGTCAACGCAAAATTACTGCCGAACCCTCTCCACTCTTTTGGGGGGGAGGAGGGCAGCTTTACATGTATGAGAGTTTAACAGAACAGGTTCTGTCATAATCTGTGGAATCATCTGATGTCGGTGTAAAAGGAGTGCGCTCTTAGACGCTATTGTAGGATCTTGGCCCTCAGCTTGGTTCTTTCCAGCTGGCACTGACATGACCATGTCAAGCTGCATTCCCACTTCAGTTATTTGGTCAGTTTTGTCCCCGTAACTGCCCAGAAGTGAAGTGCAAAGCGATTCAAAGAGCGGCGCCTTTCATCTGCGTGTCATACTAAAACACAGTATTGTTTCAATACCAAACCACGCTTTCTTTGCATATTTGAGCATGGCACAATGTTCTACAACAACCTACAGGCTCTCAGCAGCCAGGAAATAGCTGTTTTTTAATGTGATTCGTCACAAATAAATTCGGGTCGAATCGATTTTTTGCGAAAAATTCGGCAAATCTGTTGAATTGAATTTGTGAGAAATTTCTCATCTCTAATCCTGGGGCTTGTATGTTTGACAAAGACTTATTTGACAAGTAACGTTGCAGTTTTGATATGGAGGAATAAAGAAGATCAACTTTTTCAACCTCTTGGATGCTGTCTTCTTATTGCTTAACTGAAGTTACAAGTTAACTCCAAGGATTTAGTTGAAAGTTGTTGCGTCCCATAGGATATGGTAAGTACTATGCGAATCTTGTTGATTGTTCACATCTCACACAAGTCACGGATGTCAAAGTCCTTTTCCATGAATCCTCTTGCCTCTGCTATTTATCTCACCGCTCACAGTCAGGAGGCTCTGTTCAACACCCCTGCCCAAACTGCCACAGCTCCCTATCTGTTCACTCTCGCTCACCACCAAGGTTGATTGCTCATCTCTCATCATTGTGTCAGTGGTGACTCGGCTTGTCACACAGGCCAGGAAGCCTACAGCGTAACGGGGTTGTTCATGTATTTATTTTGTAATACATTTATGCTGGTGGTGCAGTACTAAATTAAAAAAAATGATATTCCCTTGTGTCTACACCTCCTTTCCGGCGCTGACGCTGTTCACCATATCCTTGGGCTTTCTATTTACTGCCTGAAGGAAAAACACTGCTGCACCCACTGATTGGCTGCTGTAGTCACGTGACGTTTTCTGACGGCTCTGAATGGCAATGCATGTGACCACTTCAGCCAATCAGTAGCTGCGGCGGTGCCAGGAACAGGACACGGAAGAGACTTTGGATTGGAGACAGCGAGAGTGCTAGAATGGAGTTGAGGACAGAGTTGCGTATCATTTTTTCTATTTTACTACTGCACCACCGGCATAAATTTATAAACAAATACAAACTTAAACAACCACTTTAAGTTGTAGAGTTCTTGACCTGGCATCACCAGCAAAAACTTATAAAATTCACACATGAACAACCCCTTAGTGACATATGACGTATTAGCACATCATAGTTCCAGTAAGGGACTTTGCAGCGGGATCGCAGCTAACACCCAGTGGTTAGAGTGCGGGATGGTGCTGGCACCATCCAGTGCTATTCAATCCCTTAGATGCCGCGTCAAAAACGGCCACGGCATCTAAATCAATGAGAAAAGGTGCCGCACACCATTCCTCACTTCGATCTAGGCCTCCGCTGCGAAATTGTGTGGTCTCAATCTCTTACCATGGCAGCTGGAAGCCTTTTATTGCTGCCATGTTTTCAGTTTTCCTACTTCCGGCCCTAGGCAGGAAATAGTAAAATCGCCATCTTTGTGCATCCTAATGCATTGTCTATACAATGCATTAGGCTGTAAAATTGTTACCTCCACTAGTGGTGTAGTACCCTATGGGGACTATAAGTTAAAGTAAAAAAAAAATTTTAAAGTGTAAAAAAAATTAAAAAAATTAAAAGTTCAAATCACCCCATCTTCGCCATTTTACCCCCAAAAAAAATTGTTGCACATATTTGGTATTTCGCATCTGAAAAAGTTCGATCTATTAAAATATAATATCATTTATCCCGTACGCTGAACACCATAGAAGACAAAAATTCCAAACACCAAAATTACGTTTTTTGGGTCATTTCGCATCCCCTTAAAATTGGAATAAATGTAATCAAAAAAGTCGCAATAAAAAGTAGCAATAAAAAGTACACTTCAGCCCGCAAAAAATGTTCCTTCACTCAATTCCGTACCTGTTAGTAAAAAAAAAGTTATTGGTCAAAAAAATGGCGCCACAGCACAAATTTCAGAAATAGAAAATGTTTGGATTTTTTTTTTAAGGGTACCAAAGCATAACGGAAACCCTACATGTTTGTTGTTGCCGAATTCGTATCAACCTACTTATAACACTTCATTTTTACCGAATAATGAACACCATTATTATTATTTTTATTATTAATTTTAAAGCGCCATTGATTCCATGGCACACCATAAAAACAAAACTCCCGCAAATATGGCACAATTAGAAAATACATCTTGTCCCGCAAAATTAAAAGCCCTCATATTTCTATGGAGATGAAGAAATAAAAAAGTTATGGCTCTGGGAAGGCATGGAGGGAAAAACGAACAAGAAAACACATTTTTGACAAGCAATATGTGACTATTATATGCATTTTTTTTAATTGGGTGGTTGTTATTTATAGACTTTTTTAAAGTTCCCCTATGGATGCTACTTTCTCTGACTTGTCTCTTGTGAGTTCAGATAGCACAGTAGTGAGAGTAATTACTTGATGGTTCTTCTTTCTGGTCAAAACACCCTTCCACCTCTATAGTGCAGAAAAAGATTACCCTATTTGCCTTTCACGTATTGCTTATGGTCTAGTAAAATCTCTTCTATCCCTGTGGAGAGAACAATAGAACAATCAAGTCATTACTTACTATTTTTAATGAGACTATGTAGCGATAAGTAGCCGCTGAAGTGAGATTAGTTTGACCTGCCAAATAAAAGTTCTCTCTCACAGCTAAAGAAGGACAATATTTTATATGTGATTTTTAATTGTATAAGACTGTCAAAATAAAAAAGTATTTCCAAAAATTCTAAATAAAAAAATTGTTTTCCAGAAATATTATTTTTAGCAAAACTTCTCCTTTCTAGTAGCAGTGTCCTTTTAAGAACTTAGTCACACGGTCTCTTAGTCACCAATCACCTTAAGCAAACGAGGACCGAAATTTCCGCCAACATGTTGTCGACTCAGCAGAAACCATAATAACATAACATAATGCCACATGCTCACGTCTCATAGCAACATCTCAGGATGGCGTCTCCGGTAAGGAAAGTTGGATTTCAACACCAGAACACAACAGGGGAAATATTGTATCAGTCCCATAACTTGGGGACAGTCATGTATGGAGGTTAACACACAGTCACAGGATAAGGTTGACATTATTGCATATGTTCTTGGTATCCATGCTGGGCTGTGTCTACTCTATTATCCCTTATGAGGCCCCTATGGTGTGCCGTGGTATCCACCAGGGTACCTTTTTTATGCTATGACTAAGGGCACTTGACCGCTCAAAACGCGTCAGAAGTTTGTCTTTCACCTTTGTTGCCAGAATGTATTGCTTTTACCCGATGCTTGAATAAAGGACGTGCTGTTTTTTACTACCTGGCCACCTGGAGTTGAGTGCTATCCGCAATTCCCCTTTCTACTACCTTTTTTATGGTACTTTTTTATGGTATATTGGATGTAGAAGTAGCAATCTGTCCAGAACCTCCTCTGCCACATAGCAAGACACCAGTATTATACAGCTTATATGCAGAATTCAATACATGTTTAACAGGGGTGTAACTACAATTCACAGGGCTCCATAATAAAATGAGAATAGGCTCAACCACTTAATGACAATGAATTAATATAATATAACTACTCACAGTGAAGAAGTTGCTGGAATAACCACATTAATAATAATTATTTCACCATTATTCCCATTCAGTTCCCCCAGAGATGTCATGTTACCCTGTTACTGACTGATCACCAGGAAGTCACATGAATGACACCATGTTTAGTCCATTCAGTTACTCCATGGCAGCTATTTCTATAGACATGAATGTGGGCAGGGGCATCACTAGAATTAATTGGGTCCCACAGCACAATGAGATGGGGCACCTCCACCTAATGACAATAAACTAGAACAGCAGCATAGATAGCAGTAAGTAAAGGTATAAATAATACCATCATATATCAGAGAACCCACATAGTAGAGCTGGAGAGAAGAAAGCCACCAACCTCTTCCTCTGTACAAAAAGGAACAATGTTCTTTTACCTCAATATGGGCCCATCAACCTTAGGGCCCCATAGCAGATGCTGTGGCTGCTATGTCTATAGTTACGTCCATGATTTCTAAAATCTTTAATGTTTTTTAAAGATTTGGGCTTTTAGTGCTGTTTTTATCTCTTGGTTTCTAAGACTGTATACAATTGGGTTGAACATTGGTGTGACCACAGTATATAACAAAGACAAGATCTTATTGAGGTTAAATGAGGAAATGCTAGTGGGTAGACCGTAGACGGCAAATAGTGTCCCATAATACAAAGATACTACAATTAGATGTGAGCTGCAGGTGGAGAAAGCCTTTTGCCTCCCAGTGGTGGAGGAAATCCGAACAATACTCATGAAGATGGAGATGTAGCTTTCAATTATGAAGAGAAATGGAAACAGCACTATGGGGACAGAACACACATATTGGTGAATTGTTACAAGGATGTATCTGAGCATGAGAGCTCCATAAGAGGAGCAACATCACAGAAGGAATGGTCAATCACATTAGGTCCACAAAACCGGAGCCTAGATATGAGCAGAAGTCAAGACAGGGCCACCACCAAGCTAAGGAACCATGATGAAGCCACAAGGAGAACCTGAAGACTGAAATTCATCATTGCAGTGTAGCATAATGGATTGCATATGGCTAAGTATCGATCATAGGACATCACTGTGAGAAGAAAGGACTCTGCAGTAGCTGAGAAGCCAAGAACATGATACTGGGCAATGCAGCCCGCCACGGACAATGTACTGCCTTCTCGTATGATCACCTGCAGCATGTTTGGCAAGATGTTGGTAGTAAACACTGTGTCACAGAAGGACAAGTGACTGAGGAAGAAGTACATAGGAGACCGGAGAAATCTACTGAACAGAACCAAAGTGATGATCACAAGGTTACCACCCAATGACACGACATAGACTAGAAGGAGTAAAGTGAACAGTACATACTTAAAAGCGTGAAGATTTCTGAATCCTAACAGGAGAAACTCTACCACGACTGTTTGGTTGTTTGCGCTCATGGATTCTGTTGTACCAGGAAGAAAGGCAGATGGCAAACATTAGTTATATACTATAAAATAATATTGTACAATGTTATTATAACCTTGTATATCGTATACTGTTGTTTTGGCATTGACTGGAGAAATTATCAGCCTTCAGGAACTAATACATCAGACTTCTCTATGGATAGTAGACATCTGCCCAATTTCTGGATCAGTGCAGATTCCACCACCTGGACCCCTGTAAATAGACTTTTGTGATATGTCTAACTGACATGCCATAGAAGAAAACTTTTGGACCCCCCAATAAACCCCTTTCTACTCCCTGCCATAAATGTACTGCTCTGGTGGCAGAGCCTTAACATCAAGCACCATACATGATCACATACACAGGGAAGATACATGATAACATGACAGGAAAGATTGTGATTGGCAATGGTCAGAATTAAATGCATTTTTGGGTGTATTTCACATCAAAATACATGCCAAAATAAACCCAAAACAATGGAAACAACTTATATCTACATTTTTCTAAAGCATTTGATACTTTACTTACCAATATAAAAGGCTGGTAAGTAAAATGAGAATGATTGGACTGGGGGCAAATGTTTGCAAGTGGGTCACTAGATCAGTGATAGAAAACAAAGGGTGGTGTATCATTGTACATAGTTCGTTGTACGGGTTGTAACAACTAAGGGCGACATGTCTGAAAAGTGGCGTTTCCACGCCAGTTTTTGGCACATTGAACCAGTGTAAAGTGCACCAGAAAGTCCGTTCCTTTCAAAAATCTGGCGTCAGGTATACCTTGCATAGAAAACTTAATGCGCCTAAAATGGCAAATCGCGTCAAAAAGGCGCATTGCGCAACTCGTGGCACATAGCATATCAATGGTAGTATATGTAATGTGCCTATCGGGCGCATTGCCCGACGGAGGCGCATAACATATGTAATGCGCCTCAATAGCAGCATTGCGCAACGGGGGCAAACAGCGCACCATATTTAGGCGCATTACAAAGTGACGTGTCTGGCGTATAATGCAAAGAAAAAATGGAAACATGGCCATACTCACAGCTAGGAAGCTGAAATGAGACTAAACCCAGCACAGAGACAGCACAAGCCCCCATGTCACTTAGGACTAATACCCAGGTGCAGTTAATTGGTGGTAACCCATACGTCTCACCACTAGGGGGACAGAAAACTGCACCTTAAATTGGCATAGGTTCACATAGCAGTCTTCCAAAGTAAAAGCAATGGATCCAGCGATGGATGAAATATAACGCCAACTTTATTAGAAACACATAGGAGGGTACAGATGGGGCTAGGACTTCCGACGCGTTTCGGGCGTACTGCAAAGCGCCCTTGATCACAGTATACATACACAAACATTAACCACACTTAAATAGCTAAAAAGGGTTGGGCTTGTGATGACATCATTTCCCTTTAACCCATATGTATATCTTACTTCAGTCACATTCCGGTGCGGCTAAACATTTTGTAGAAAATCATCTAGGATCTATTGAAGGTTTTTGTTGCTATGGAGTTGAGAGGGTAAAATGCCCCAGAAATGGGGGGGATCGTGAACATCTATTACGCATGCGTGAGGCATCATGGATCTATGAGTTGGGATCGCGCACACCGCAGGGAATGAATAGCCGTAATAACCTGGCATATATTTATTAAAGAATCCAGTGGTTTTTTTTTTGTTGTTGTTGTTGCTCTAGATGTATATGCTAATAGGACATACTAATAAGTGTTTCAGCATGAAATTTAAGCTATATCAGTATACGTTTTAACATCAGGAATTACTGAAGTAAGATATACATATGGGTTAAAGGGAAGTGATGTCATCACAAGCCCAACCCTTTTTAGCTATTTAAGTGTGGTTAATGTTTGTGTATGTATACCGTGATCAAGGGCGCTTTGCAGTACGCCCGAAACGCGTCGGAAGTCCTAGCCCCATCTGTACCCTCCTATGTGTTTCTAATAAAGTTGGCGTTATATTTCATCCATTGCTGAAATACCTCATATTTGTTGTTTTTTCAGTATGTGAAAAAAGTTTTTTTGCCCAACAGTACTGGGGAGTAAATGCAAAGGTAGAATACCAGCAGCCACCCCCCTCATGCATGGAAGGTGTGCGAGCGGCTGTCTTACGGGTATTTTTACATGTGTACAGTCTCCCAATGTCTGCTACTGTGGCTTTTTTGCATGCTATGTGAACATATGCCAATTTAAGGTGCAGTTTTCTGTCCCCCTAGTGGTGAGACGTATGGGTTACCACCAATTAACTGCACCTGGGTATTAGTCTTAAGTAGCATGGGGGCTTGTGCTGCCTCTGTGCTGTGTTTAGTCTCATTTCAGCCTCCAAGCTGTGAGTATGGCCATGTTGGCGTATAATGCGCCTAGTTTTGGTGTACGACAGTTAATTTAAAACAAGAATAAGGCGTCAAAGTGGTTTTGGCCCAAAATAGACCAAAAAATTATCGTTGGCGTGTTGGGACATGTCGCCCTAAGAGGATACAGGATATGTATATTTTTATGTTGTATGACTTTTTGTTCAATAAAAACTGTTTTACAAAAAAATAACCGTGTTTATATGTTTTGTTGTACTTTTGTGGTTTATTTTCCTACTTCAGGCCGCCGGTAACTGTGTTTTCCTAATATGATCAGCTCTGCTTAATAAAAAATAAGGCAGGAGAATTACTACCAAGCACAATGTTTCATCCTTATCAGATGACCTAAAGGGCAGGTACTGCAGCTTTTTACTGAAAGATAGTATTAACACTCACCTGGCTTGTTACCCTTAAAATGCTTTACCTCTCCATTACATCCCAGGTTGGCCACTTTCATAACTCCAATTTTTAAGTGGTTTTCTCATCTAGCTATTTTCTCTCTTCTCAGCCTCTTCAAGGTCACACTTCCTGTGCAGACTATAAGAAGTTCAACCACAGCTGCAATGCTCGGGTTTGGGGTGGTCCGAACTTTATGCTGGATTTCCTGGACACCGTTAAGGTGTCACCATGTGTTACTGCTCTCTGAAAGGGTTGGTAAGGTGTGGTGTACCCTAATGGAATTTAAGACCACATAGTCCGGGTTCTGCAGTAAACCAGTGCACTTCTTTAATGGAGGAACTCAAATGCAACACAATACAGGCAAGATACTGAGTGGCTTCTCCAGTCTCCTCCCTGGTAGACAAAGGCTCTGTGCTGAGGAAATGCCTGGGCTCTCCTTCTCTCAGAAGTCTGGTATGCTGGCCAAGGCACTGGTGTTCCAAGGTATGTGGCTCAGTTATCTTGCTGGCTTCCAGGTCAAAGGACTGGTGATCCAGAATCTTCAGAATCTTCTTCTGTTCACAAAGGCAGTCTTCTGCTAACCACTGGTCTCTATCTGCAGGACACCTGAGGGTTCTGAGTGCTAGCCTTTTATACAGTTTCTAGAGGGTCTAGAACCTTCTAATGAAAGGGGTGGAGTGGAAAAGCACAATCTTTAAAAACATATAGTTACAATTTCAGTTTCTCATACATTTGTATAGAGCTTCCATTCTGGCCTATGGGAGTGACTCAGCATCTTTTCCAGATGGTGCAAAGGTTACTGTCTGAGTTTTATTTCCTCCAAAACTGTGCTTATTCTAGCAAAGTGGAAAGTTACCAATTTCTCAGTCCATAGATAGCAAGTCTCAGAGTCTCTCAATATTAGCTGGCTATATATCAACACTTCCCAAAGTGTAGAGGATAATGCAAATAAACAGAACATATTATAATAAACAATTTAAGATGCGTTTAAGAATACAAAGCAGCATAGAAGTAAATAACAGTATAAAAAATTGTACCAAGATAGTAAGATGTTGATGACTTTACATAGTAGCAATAGGGTTAATGTCCACAGTCCAAAGTACCCTTGTTCTTGGGCACTACACAGTGACTGACATTTCAGCTGCATTAGCTCCTGCTCCTAGCTGTGCTTGTTAGAGCTACATTGGTGATGGAGGGGTTCTGAAAAACTATGACACTGTCCAAGCAGAATATCTGGCTATAAATGTGAGCTAGCAGAGCTATATTTGTATTGAGAGGAAGCTTCTAGTGAGAAGAAAAAACATACATTCTGCCAAGACATCCTTTTAGCTCCTGAGTGACTCTCACCTCTTTGATGTAAGTACACAGATATATGATCTACAGACCTGACAGGATCGTGCAAAGCTTATCTCTGGTCTAAAGGGTTAAAATTGTTCTTACTAAAAAGAGAAGATCAAAAAGTGATTGCTCCTTTGCTGCTAAGACACTGCTGGGAGTCAGGCTTGTCCCATAAGCATGGGGCCACCGTTGGTCAAAGGAATGGTGGTAATATTTGTTTCTTAAATAGTGGTGTTATTTTGTAACTGTATAACCATCAGTTAGAGGTATCATTCATAGAATATATAACATATATTAGAAAAAATAAAAAAGTCTAACTATTTGTAGATATTGATATGAAATATTTTATTCAAATATGTCTTTATACACCCTACTAGCTAAAAACACATAAAAAAAATCCAGCTTTTTGGGAGAAAACAAAACCAGGGAAGATACCCAGAAAAAAGAAGAAATCACAGAGAAGAAATCACATGAAGACAGAGCCACTAGGCACAACCATGCAGAGCACAAAAAAAACCAAAACGCTATTAGGGGGTTAATTTTGAAACCCTGGGGGCGACATGTCAGAAAAGGGGGCGCCCCCAGTTTTGGGGCTAAATGAGTGTTTTAGTGCACCTGAAGAATGAACGTGTCAAAATGTGGCACTGATATCCCTTGCATAGTATAATTAGTGCCTAATCTAGGCACATTGATTCTTTGTTACATATTTAATGCCCTATTTTTGCCTCATTAAATGGTTGTTTTCTGGGTAAATGCCCCTCTTTTTTGGTGTACAACAGTTCATCTATATAGAGAATAGGGCGTCAACAGCTTTTTTGTGAAAAATACACCAAAAGAATGGCGCAGCCCTTGTGGGACATATCACCCTGAATATATGAAAATTTGAGGCTTTTAGTGCACATTTATAGCAAAAAGTTGAAACAATCTAACCTTTTGGTGTTCTTTAAGGCTCCAACTTTTTTTGGCATAAGGGTCCCCCCCTTTTACTCTTTTGATTAAAAACATCTGCTGTTTTGGGGCGGGGTCTGCGAAGGAAGCCGTATGGTTGGTTGTTTGGGGGTGGGTAGGGCTTGGATGTGGGGTGTCAATTTGGGCATGGTTAGAGGTGTGACCTGGTCTGATGTCTTGTGCTTTGGCAGAGTCCAATGCACTGCTCTGTTTTCTTTTTTTTTTCTAAAGCTGGGTACAAGGCTTTAGGGCTCTAAAAGGTTCAATTTTGTCAATATCAAAGATAAAGAAGCTCCTTTGTTGCTGATGAAACACATCAGAGAGTGATGGCACCATTGTGACCACTTCTAGAGCAGAGAGAGGTGGTCAGTAACCTCAGAAGTTTTTTGTACAGAAATAGGTGATAAGAACTGTTCTGACTCTAGAATGAAGCAAAATCAGAACAGCAATGAATTTGGTAATAGTATTTATTTACCTTTACCGACAAGCTAATCAGTGTGGTGAGAATACCCCTTTAATTTTGTCAAAAGGTTTGTTTTTTAAATCACAGTGATTGATTAAATTTCTATTTTCATAAACTTTGGGATCCATTTTTATTAAGCAATGCAACATTTGTTTAAATCCATGCTTAAGGGCCTTGTGCTTGGTCGCAGGCCCAGGGTTTTCCAAGTGCCGGTTTTAATGGCAGACTTAAAACCAGAAACCATTATGCAGCCCCCAGAATTTCTCCTTACCTTCTGATCTGATCAACCCTCTTTTTCATTCAAGGTATGTACCCATCTTGGACCACAACCTAGTGGCAATTTTTAAAAAATGAAAAAGCGGGAGACTGTAGATGGCGGTTTTTGCGTAGGCGCCGCGACAAACTTTTGCATGGACACGCCCCATCTTTGGGTTGCAACGCCCCTTCAAAAGCCCACCCCACTCCACCTAACTGCATAACGGTTTGGGAAAAAGCCGGGTAGATCCCTTATAGCCAGGTAGTAACCCCCATAAGAGGTAGGCCCTTAAGGCAGGGTAGTCCCCTTGTAGCAATAATGCCCTCTGACCCAAAGGTAGGTGCCCCCTTGGGTTTACCCAGGTAGGTCCCCCCCATTGTTGCCGGTGTCCCCCTTATTTCCCGGGTAGTGCCCCCTCTTTGCCGGTAGTGCCCCCTTGTTGCCAGGTAGATGCCCCCTCTTTTGCCGGGTAGTGCCCCCTCTGTTGCCGGTAGATTCCCCTTTGTTGCAGGTAGTGCCCCCCTTGTTGCCGGTAGTCCCCCCATGTTTGGGCCAGTTGAATGTCCCCTCTGTTCCCGGTAGATGTCCCTTTGTTCCCAGAAGTGCCCCCTTTGTTCCCAGGTAGTGCCCCCTTGTGCCGGGTAGTCCCCCATTGTTCCCAGGTAATGCCCCTCTTTTTGCCAGGTAGATCCCCCTCTGTTCCCAGTGTCCCCCCCTTTGTTGCAGGTAGAGCCCCCTTGTTGGGGTAGATGTTTTTTGCCGGTGTGCCCCCCCCCGGCCAGGTAAGTCCCCTTGTTGAAGGTAACCCCCCTCTGTTCCAGATAGTGCCCCATTGTTGCCAGGTAGTGCCCCCACTGTTGCCAGGTAGTGCCCCCCTTTGTTGCAAGGTAATTTTTGCCCCCTTGTTCCCGGTAGTGCCCCCTCGTTGCCGGGTTGATCCCCCCTCTGTTGCAGGTGTGCCCCTCTGTTTGCCAGGTAGGGCCCCCTTTGTTGCAGGTGTTTTTCCCCTGTTGCCGGTAGATCCCCTCATTGTTGCCGGGTAGTGCCCCCATTGTGCCGGGTGGGCCCCCCTCTGTTGGGTTTTTTCCCCCTGTTGCCGGTAGATGCCCCCCTCTGTTGCAGTAGTGCCCCCATTGTTGCCATAGTGCCCCATTGTTGCCAGGTAGATGCCCCTCTTTTGCAGGTAGACCCCCCTCTGTTGCCAGGTAGTCCCCTTCCTTTTGCCAGGTAGTCCCCCTCTTCCCAGGTAGATTCCCCTCTGTTCCCCGGTAGATGTCCCCCTGTTGCCAGGTAGTGCCCCCATTGTTGCAGGTAGATGCCCCCTCTGTTGCCAGGTAGAGCCCCTTTTGTAGGTAGTCCCCCTTGTGCCAGGTAGGGCCCCCTCTGTTGCCGGGGGTAGTCCCCCCCATTGTTGCCGGGTTGCCCCCTTTTTCCCGGGTGATGTCCCCTCTGTCCCAGGTAGTGCCCCCATTGTTGCCAGGTAGATGCCCCCCCTCTTTTCCCAGGCAGAGCCCCCATTTTTGCCGGGAGAGCCCCCCCCATTTGAAATAAAAATAAAAAAATAAATCCATTTACCCCCCCAGGCCCCTGAACCCGGCCCTGGGGACGACTCCTCAGCGGCGAGGGGAATGAGAGCACCCCGGCGTACCCCCCTGCAGCCGCCCTCACCCCCCTGCGCCGGGACCTTTTTTGAAACAGAATTAAAAACAAGTTTGAAAATTTTGGTTTTTAAGGGACCCATTTGTCTTCTTCAAATTTAAAATTTTTCTTTGTTCTAATATAAAATTTTGACTGGGATAAAGGACGTTTTTTTCCGCTCAATCATATATTTGGTCTAAGGGTACGTCTAGAAAGGGCCGGGTTTTTAAATAAAGGTCATGTGCTTGTTAATTTTATTAGTTTGCGTAACTAAAAGATGTCAGAGTATTCTTTTTTTTTTTTGGTAATGGGAGGGTGTATGATTTTAATAATTTTAAATGGTATCTTTAATTAAGACACTGATTGGATTGAACCCTATATCTATGTTTAAAATTATCTTATTGGTTTGAAATATGCCCCCTTCCTTAGATCACGCCTATCCCCTTTTAAAAAATATGTCAGTCCATAATAAAGCATTTCTATCTTTTGAATAAATCACAGTGCATTTTTGTTTGAAGGCCCCGGGGGAGACAGAGGGGTTGCTAAGAAAGGATATCACATCAGTATTGCGGCCACACCCCGGCCCGGACTTTACGGGGAGAGGGGGAGGGGGGCGATCCCCCCTGCCTCCTCCTGCACAGCAGACCCCGGGCGGGTGAAGCGGCGCAGGGGCCGCTTCACCCCCCTGTAGGAGCGCCCGGCGGCGAGGTAGCGCACTAGCGCTACTCTGTCGCCGGGCCTTTTAAAAAACCCCCCGCTGCTCTGGGGCGGGAGGTCCCAAACTCCCCGGGGGGCTGGGGGGGACCCAAATAGGGGACCCCCCCCGCCAAAAAAGGGGGTTTGGCGTATGCCTACAACCCCCATTAGCAACTCCTGTGTGTTCCAATACTGTACGGGGATGTATCCATCTTGTGAACTAAAACCCCCCATCTAGCAACCCTGTGTGTTCCTTGATGTGGCATCTTTCAAAAATTGTTTTTTTTGGGGTTTTTTTTTTAAAGTGTTCCCCCAACGTCACCTCCCCCCCCCAACCCCCTGCGGTTTGTTTAGACCAAAACTGCCACCTTGTTATCTGATTCCTATTTTCCCCCTCACTTTGCTAATTTAACGAGTCACCCCCCCCCCCATCTCCTGTTACCTCTGATTTTTGATCTGAAATTCGTTGGTAAATCCAGCTTATGGGTCCCTTTTTGACTTGGCGCAGGGGCCCTGGTTCCCAAATGCATGTTTAAAAATGGCAGATTAAAACCCGACTTAAAAAAGGGGGCAGGGAAAACCTCCCCTTTTTTTCTTTTCAGTATTGTGATAACCTAAAACCCCACCATCTTTTTCCCTTTTGCATTATCTAACCTCCATTTTCCTGAATCTAGTTTGCCTATCCCCCCACCCTTTGCTTTGGGCAATGAGTTCTATATCCTTTCCCGCATTCTTCCCTCTCATTGACGCTGCCCCCAACCCCTTTCCCACTATCAACGCCCCCCACCAAAAAGACCCCCAAACTAAATACGTCTTTCCACCCCACCGCTCACCCCTCACGCGCCCTGGCTTGGGGGATATATCTCCTTTAAAACCCCGGGCCTCCCGAATTTCCAATGTTGTCTTGCATTACCCAACAGATCCTCCCACAAACTCTTAAACCCCCCTTTAAACCTTTTTTAAAAACATTCCCTTGACCCAGCTCACCCTCTCTCTCTCCCTGGAGTCTCTGGAACCCGGTCTGATGTAACAAACTTCCTAATTCACACCTATTCATCCCACAAAATTTTTTTTTCCTTGGTCTAACGAAACCCGGTGACCCCTCTGACATGTCTCCCCTGCCGCACTCCCCTTTGGCGGGCTCCAATTTCCCATACTCCCCCCCCGGTAACAAGCATGGGGAGGTGTTGGGCCCTTTTCCTATCTGTACTGCCTTTTGTTCCCATTCCTCCTCTACCTCCCCCTTTCCCTCCCCTCCTTGAGGTCATCTGTCCGTCCTCCCCCTCCAACCCGCAAATGGTTTTGGTCTACCGTCCCTGGCTGCCACTGCCTCCCTTTACCATTCTTCTGGCTTCTCCACTTTCTTTTCCATGCATCCCCACTATTGCTTGGGGAATTTTACATCCCCAATTTATGCAACCTCCCCCTGCCAGCAAACTTTCCTCTGCTCTTCCCTTTTGGCCTACATGGGCCTCTGGCCCACCCACCAGCGGACACACACTGGACCTCATCTTTACCCGCCCTGCCCCCTATTGACATCTCAAACTCCCCTACCCCCCTATCTGACCACAAAAGATTCCTTCCCAGCTTCCATCCCCTGCTCCTCCCGTCTACACTAGTGCACCCCCGCAGGAAATTACAAAACCCCAACCCCGACTCTCTGGGCCTTTTTGCACCTTTTCTCATACCCACTTGAAAAAACCCCCGCCGCCCTGCTTTCTACAAAAACACAATCACCACCACCCTTGATCGTCGCTCCCTTTACACACAAAGAACCACAACTAACAGCAACCCCGGCGCACAGCCTCCCTAAAAAAATGGGCGAGCTTCCAGAAATTTCTGAACGCGCTGGAAGAAAAGCCGCTCCCCCGTGACTTCACCAAACAAAAAATCGCTACACACATTTAAGTTGCATCACTACCGCCCAAACAGGTTACTTAAAATCTCATGCCCCTGTCTCACAAGCCCAGAATTTTTTCAACCCTTCAAATCTCCTTCGCCCCCCCGCACCCCCCCCCCCATTTCCTACACGGCGATTTTTCAATCATTTTTAAATAAGTCAACCTCATAGAGAAAATTTCACCCCTCGTCCCCCTACCCACCTCACCCCTACCATCGCCACTCCACCTAACCCCTGACCGTCCCCAGTGAACATTCCATAACCCGCTTTCCCCCTGTTTGTCATGATAACCTCTCCTCTTAGTGTCCAAAACCAACTCATACCTTAACCTTGACCCCCCTGCCATCCTACCATCCAACCTCGCCCTGTTTATTTTTTTTTCCCCGCCCCCAACCATCTTTCATTACATTAACCCTGGATTTCCCTTCCTCTCTTAAAAACACGGACCCTCAAACCCATCCTTAAAAACCCCTCTCGATTCCTCACGTCCAATATCGCCCATCTCACTGCCCTTTGCATCCAAAATCCTCGAGCAGCAGCATCTTACTGTCCTCCCACCTCTCCAATCTCTCCCGACCCACTCCAAACAGGGGTTCCGACCCAACCCTCCCTGAAAAACTGCCCCAAAACCCGGTCCCAACGACCTTAATGCTAAAGCCTCACCACTACTCCGTCCTTTTCTCCTAGACCCGTCCCCTGCCTTTGACACTGTCGACCCCTCCATCCTGCTACAAAAACCTCTCCTCCCTCGGGATCACGGACCTGCCTCTCCCGGATCTCTTTATACCTCTCTGAACGGAAATCCAGTGTCTTCACTCCTCACCACCTCCCCCTCCCCCCCCTCTTGTTTGGGGTCCCTAGGGGTCTGTTGGGACCCCCTCCCCTTTCTCTACTACACCCTTGGTCTGGGGGGGGCCCGCTCATAGCCCGCATGGGTTTAAAAACCACTGACGCGGACGACCCCAGCTTTATATCCCGGTCCTGAATTAACCCTTCTCTCCCCGGGTCCCAAAAATCCTATCATCCTTTTTTTCCTTTTCCCCCCCGTCGCTTAAAACTAAATGTAGATAAAAAGAATTATCATTTTCCACCGCCCTCTCTACCCCCCCACCCATTTCTTCACTGTTAAAGGCCCCACCCTCTCACCCGCTCCCCAAGTCCGCTTTCCCGTGGGATAAACCCTTTTACTCCTTTTATCCTTAAACCAACATCCAAGCCCTCCCCCTTTCCTGCTGCCTCCCCTGAAAAAAAATTTTCACGCATCCGCCAAATTCCCCAACTCGAACTACTAAAAGCTAGTCCCGCCCCCCGTATTCCCGCCTTACTACTGAACATCCTTTTTCTGTGGGTCCCGTTTTGCCCCTCGCTCCCCTCCAATCCATCCTAAATCTGCTGCCCATCTATCACCTCTCTCCTCGCTATCCCATGCCCCTTCCCCCCCTGCCAAAACCCTTCATGGGTACCCCCCTGCCCAAGAATTCATTCAAATTTCAACCCTGACCTACAAAGGTCCCAAACCCTCCCTCCATACATCTCTGCCCCAATTTCCCGATACCTCCCTCACGCAATGCCCTCCCCACGGCCCTTTTCCCCTGTCCCCCCCTCATAAATCCTCACATAACCCTCTCCAAGACTTCTCCCGTGCTTCACCCCCCCCTCTGGAATCCTTTTCCCCAAAAAATCAATCTCCCCAAATTTCCCCTTTCAAAAGAACCCGAAAACTCATCTCTTTGGATACCTACAAACCACCTAACCCCACCACCACTACCCGGCCCCCAAGCATGTTGCCCCACCCTTCTGTCTCTCCCCTTTTCTTGTAGATTTTAAGCCCCCGCGGGGGGTCCTCTTTCCCCCTCTGTTTCAGTTACTAGCTTTTTGTCACCATTGTATTTGTTCAATATTTGTTGTATTAATTCCCCTTTTTAAAAAGCAAGCGCCGGGAAATTTAAATGCGCTCAAAAAATAAATAAAAAATAATAATAATAATAATAACAGCACATTGGACAACCGTTTTTGTTTATCAAGGACAATAGAGAGCTGATACCATTGTTACCAGAACTGTACCTTCATGGCTGTAAAACTGTCTTGATTTTTTTCGTTATAACACTTCAACTTGACAAGTTACACACCATCTACTAGACCCCAATGCCACCCTCACAGTTTATCTGAAGAAATCACAATATAGTTTAAACACCCAACCCAACGCACACAAACTATTGTATGTAGCTAATTAAAAGCCCTTGAAATCTTGAAAATGGTGTCTCTATAAGATGGGTACTCACAGTGTGAAATTATGATGTCTAGTTATACTCTATGTGAATTATAGAATAATGTGATAGGTAGCTGTAATTGATCTCAACACACAGAGCTTCATAAGCAACTTACATTTTGGGAATGTATCAAAGGTGCCAGTTTATAGAAACATGTATAGCTTTTTGTTGTGAGCTAACAGGAGACAGGACTGTGTAAAGTATGGCTTGTTATATGCATCTTGAACATTATAAATAATTCTGTTCACAAGATGTGAGGGAATTAATGATAATCCAGAAAATTACCACTAAAGTCTCTAGTGTCATTATCAGGTCATAGGAAAAACATAAATGTCTAATTAGACAACATCATAACAATCTTATTATCTTATCTCTATGATCAGACTGTTCTGTGGATAGAGCATCATGGTAGGGTCTTCAGTAGTGTTGATCGAACCATTCGAGAAAAGTTAAGTTCGAGTCGAACATCTTGAAACAAACGGAACATTTTACTGTTCGTTCGAGTAAATGTTCGAGTTCGCCATGGCGTTTTATGCACCATTTTAATATTTTTCCGCGCCTTTATTAATTTCTGCCAGCCATCCAATCAGTGAAGAGCACAGATAATTATCAAAAATGTCATCGCTGAGTTGTAGGGCTCACATTGTCGGTTAAAAACACATGATCATGCTTTATATATTTTTCACTGTATTGCATTCTGAACTTCATTTTCAGCTCACTCTCTATACTGTACAAACTTCTCTCTGTCTGCTTGCTTGCATGCAGGCACAAAATTTGTTTATTAGCGATTTTAGACAGGAAAAACTGCTATTTAGATGAGTTAGTTAGGTAGTTAGTAAGGGGGGTGTGCAGCAATCTTAGGGAATCAAGACCTAGTTAGACAGCATTTTGCGCTCCATAGACATCAATAGTTAGGGAGTTTGGTGTTGCCAGCTGCATCTTTTCCACACACAGAAGCTGTTATTTGGTGACATTTGCAGGCTCACATAACGCCTAACTCTCATATACATGGATATATATTATACAGAGTGCTTGGATTTTCTAAATCATACTCAGTGCCCAAAAGTTCCATTTTTGCAGTATTGGGGATGAAATAATTTCATAACACACTGTCTTCAAATCTCCTATACAAAGGAATATATTCTAAATAGTGGTTGGTTGGTGAAAATTATACTGAGTGGAGAAAAGTTCATTTTTGGCAGTTTTGAGGGTCAGCTATAATATTTTATTTTTGAACATGGTGATAACTAGTGGTGGTAAGCGAGCAAGGAGAGGCATAGGAAGTGGATATAGAGGTACGAGACAAGGCACTCCTTCCAGTGCTCTGGACAACACAAAAGCGAGCACATAGTCAGTCGCAGGACCGTCAGGCCTGGTTGGTTCCCTGTGTATCTCATTACGGAACAGCGTCACCAATCTGTTCTTCAGTGCATTCAGCGGTTTTACCCCCCTCTTCCTCTCAGTCACAGCCATAAATGTCATCATCATCATCATCATCAGTCCAACCTGAAGCAAACACGGGCCGGATGTCATAACCCAATATATATTCCACTCCAATTATTCCATATTCTGAAGAGCTCTTTCATCACACAATGCAGTTGGGGTCAGAAGGTATTTCAAAAGATCAAGAGGCCAAGGATGATTTTGTCTGCTCTGATGCCCAATCGCTGATGCCCTCAAAGGAGGAGAAGGAAGCTGGTCCGTCGGCAAAAATAGTTAGCGGTCAGTAATGCCTCACCATATCTGTGGCATCTAGACCGCCGCTTGAGGATGTAGACTGTGATGAAGAGAAATTTACCTGCCAGTCTGGCAGCCAGCCTTCTGTGTACTAGGTGTGGGAGCATAAGAAAAGCCTTCATCCCAACCATCCCAAAGCCAAAGGACTGAATGTCGGCATTGCTTTTGGGCCCCTCAGGATGCAGAGCCCGTAGCAGCTGCTACCGCTGCACCTCCTATAGCTACGCCCCTGATTGCTAGCTGTCCTCATCTGTTCAGTTAGCCGTTGAAAGGAATGAAGTATTTTAGCCTCTCAATCTTTTTCCGTCAGTTTTAGAGCCAAATTTTCTTCACTAAGTTGTTCCACGTGTCCAGTTTACTGTTATGGATGGTAATTCCAGCTTCTCCTCACCTGTATAGGTATAAAAATTAACTCGGACATCTGCTCCCATTTTACTTTAATGGGGTTCGTGTTCAAGTCGAACCTCGAACTGAACGCTACTACTGTTCGAAGTTTGACTCGATCTTGAACATTTTACTGTTCATTCATCTCTAGACTTCAGTTCTGCTTCCAAGCAATAACCCCAAAATTCTTGGCCTAGTGACTTAGCAAAAGTTGCAATGGGTTTCCTTTTTCTTTTACTTTAGATTCCCATCACCCCAAGTCGAACATCCCAACCCCTTTAATCAACTGATAATGTAGGAAAGCTGCAAGTGGCCACTAATGACGATTCAATGTTACACAGTGCTCATTTAAAGGGGTTTTATCGCTTGAAGTGTTCGTGCTCTTAAGCTAATTCTATGACATTGAATTTAAAATCTAGGGGCGAGTCTCTCCTCTCAGCAGGCTGTCTCTCCTCTCAGCTGGTGAGTCGCTCCTCTCAGCAGGCGTGCCTCTCCTCTCAGCAGGCGTGCCTTTCCTCTCAGCAGGCGTGCCTCTCCTGTCAGGAGGCGTGTCTCTCCTGTCAGCAGGCATGTCTCCCTTGTCAGGAGGCGTGTCCCTCCTCTCAGCAGGCATGTCTTTCCTGTCAGCAGGCATGTCTCTCCTCACTGAAGAGCTGTGACATCATCATTCTGTATTTGCAGTAGAAGGGGAAGGTTGTCTGTCTCCTGCAGTGTTCTTTTGTCTGCAGAGCCTTCATCTCCAGGCTCCACAAGCTTCTTGCTGTGCTATAACCAGTCATACAAACAGCCTGAACTGATGAAACACATGTGAGGAATGCACACTCCCCCCCCCCCCACTTCCCCCGCTGTTATCATGCAGGAGACAGTGTGACTGTGTTATATGGAGGGAACACAGGACATAAGACTGTGTTATATGAGGGGATCTATGAGTTAAACAGTCAGTAATTAGATCATTCACCTTAGAGCTGGTAGATGAGTATACAGCCAGCAGCCCTCTCACATAGCTGGTTTCACTTTTGGTTTTAACAGCTCAGAGGGGAGTAAACACAGAGTGTGCAGGCAGCCAATCACAGTGCAGGGGGCATGTCCGGGGCGTTTCCTGTCTGGCTGCGTATCCCAACAGGGTGAATGAAATGTCAGTCAGCCAATCACAGTGAAAGGGGTGTGTCTAGGGGCGGAATCCGTCGGGGGCCGTGTCCCGACTAGCCAATAACAGAAAAGGGGGCGTGTCCCGACTAGCAGCAGCAGAAATAGAAAACAGATGCACAGAAAAGCTCATATCTGCTAAACCAAATGACTGAGGTAATGCAACCCAATTACAAAAGTGCTTATTTTTACTGTCCCCATAATCTGAGACATGATCTTTGTAGTGAGAAAACCCCTTTAAGTCAGTGGGCAATTATAAATATACACATCATCATGCTGAGTCCACAAAAGTTGTAGATACTCTTTGTAGTAGGTTCCTAACTTGGTCTAAAGATTGGGTTTCTGTAATCTGTGGAGCAACCTGGCAGTAAGGGTTCAATGCAATGCCATCATTGGAAAATTGCAGGATTGCATGGTTCTCATAGAAATTTGTGTTGTCAGAGCAATGCACAGATATGCCAGGTCCTCCAGGGTCTAAGATGTACTTTTTAACTGCTCTCCACCTCTGGCCGATAGTCATGGTTCCAGAATGAAAGACTCTTTTTCAATACAACATAAGTCTCCAATAGGCTATGCTTTCTCCAATGACATTTGCAGAGATCCAATGTGCCAAGAAACTTATCATCCATTGCGTTCAACAAGTAGGATACTATCCGGAGATGGACAATATTACAAAGAGTGTAAATCTGACCAAAAGCAGGATGTCCTTCAACTTAACTGAATGGTTTATCACCACAAAATGCTAAGAGTGGCCCAGCATATAGCGTGATCCGATCTATGGAACAGAAACTTGTCATCATACCAGGTCAACATTACAATACTATGCTGCTGGTCCTTCATCATCCTGAGCTGGTGCTTATTTTTCCAGAGAAGAAATCACATGAAGACAGAGCCACCAGGCACAACTCATGGCAGGGCACGTACCACCACTATCAGCTGTGTTAACTTTGAAACACCTAGGCACATTTAAATGTGTTGTGTGTGGTGTATAATGCGCCTCATTTTGATGTACTACAGTTCATTTATATAGAGAATAAGGTGTCAACAGTTTTTTGGCACAAAATACACTAAAAAAATGGCACAGCCCTAATGGGACATGTCGCCTCATACTGTGGAGCTGTAGCTAGTTGTGGCTTTCCCAATCTAAAGATAGAGTCTCTTATTTGGAACTTGTACCAACTCGAGCTCACAATACCTTCAACCACAAGACATATACTATATCAGTGTTGAAGGGTTTTTACCACAAAGTAAAATTGGTGTGGGAATTTTGCAAATTAAATAATAAACATTTTTACCTTTCATCATTATTAAAATTCTGTAGCATTTTTTTTTTTAGCTGCTCCCTCAGTGGTCCATAGTGTACAGCTCATCTCCAGGCTATATGACCAGTGACTAGAGCTCTTCAGTCCTGGCCACACATGCCCAGACATCACTCCTCCTCTTAGCGCAAAAAGTTATTCAATGTTGATTCCTCAACATGAGCGTCTGGTTACAACAGATAACTCAGTTCGACTCTGTCGAACACAGGATAAGGCACAACCTTCTTTTCCAAGCAAAACACAATACTTTTTAATATATAAAACTCCTCCTCTTAGACAGCTACTTTCAGTCTCTTTCCTGCTTAGTAATCACACACACTCACTGTTGAGCGAGTGTTCAACCCCAGGTGCGTTTATTCTATTCCTGTCCTCGTACTCCTTAGTAATTAGTCAAACAGTACACATTAAAAAAATTAAACCGCAATCAAGTATGTGCATTGAGAAACTAAAAAATCTACATGATTGATTCCTGCAGGGATCTGAACCTAAAACTCCTATGGTGGAATACAGAAGTGCTAACCACTCAGCTACATTGTAGCTAGTCCCAGCTCTTTACATAAACAGACCTTTGTTTGACTAGAGTGAGCACACTGTGAAGAAAGGCATGGTGATATCAGCCTGCTGCATCGCATGGTATGCAGTTTAAACATTCATACGGCCCATTTTGAGCACACTGAAAGCTGAAGCTGGATAAACCAGATATGAAATGCCTTTGTGGCAAAACCCCTTTAATGTTTATTGTAGCATATTCTTCCTGTCTTTCAGATCATAGGATCCACTACTTACCCTAGGACATTGTTAGGTTTGGTTTTATTGGGAAATTAAAAGTTTTTTTTAGGTGAGCTGCAATTTTGAGATGAAAGTCAATAGACTGGACTCTGATGGGGGCAAATGGGCCTGGAAGAGTCAAGGGAAAATGGGGCTAATGGATCAAGTAATTGAAGAAGCTGTCAGGTTCGCTGGAGGAAACCTGATGATATAGAGTTGTTTCAAAGCCAAAGGCATTGGATACTTGACCAGGATCAATGTTGCTCTCTATGCTGAGCTATATGTGAGTCACTTCATACACTCGAGTACTATGTTTCTGTAAAGGACGGCATAGTGTTCCAGCAGGGCAATGACCTGAAGCAGACATCAAGGTTGGAGAAAGAATGGTTCAATAACAATGAAAAGTTGCTGTATTGGCCTCCACATCCCCAGACCTCAACCCAATCGAACACTTGTGGGTACAGTTGAAGTAAAAGCTGTATTCGTACCCAAGTGAGCAGTCTGCACCAACATTGAGAGTGTGTAGAAGAGACTTGGGATCAGATTTTGGTCAAGACAAGCTTGAATCTGATCCAGAGCCCAGAAGGATTCAGGCAGTGCTGAAAGCCAAAGGTGGATTTACCAAATACTGACAAAATAATAAAAATTTAAATGTAAATTTTTAGGAGCAAAACAGTAACAATGCAGTCACATGACAAGAATCTACAGAACTTTGCAGATGTTAAACAGTTGCAAGTCAAATTTATGTATGAGATAGGTAAGATGATTGTTTATAAAATGATGGAAGTCTCACGTTCAAAGCTGTAGTGGACGGTGAGATATGAAGCCTGAAAGTTAGAAGTTCAAAGCATTGTTACCCCTTTTTTTTTTTTTTTCAGCCAGAAAAAGAAAAAAGTTTATTGAACAACATATAATACAAAGCATATAAGTTTGACCATAAAAAATCATCAAATATATGACAAATATTACATGAAGGAGAAAAGAAACAACAAACTAAAAACAGACAACAAGCCATACTGCAAAAAACAAATAATCAACGTACAGACATAAATCAAGAGTAATGGAAACGCTAGGTTTTACTAGCAATATTATAAAATCGATGAGCAATAAGGTCAGACGGACAATAATAGGTTCGAAGGAGATTTAGGAAGTAACTATGAAAAAGAGAAACGTCTCGCTATGAGTAGTCTGGTATGTTGGTTAGGAACCACAGATCTCTAGACGTAGAAAACGGAGTCTGTCCAGGTGAGCCACCTGTGTCTAACTTTGGCCACTTTATGCGGAGGAACAACAAGGCTAGTTTCCGCTCGAAATGGGCCATTCACTATACTTATAATCTCTTTAATGGAGGGAGTCGAGGGAGACTTCCAATTAGCTGCAATCGTAAAACGTGTGGCAATCAACACATGTCCTAGAACTGTGTGGAACTCATACGGAATTTTATCATAAGATAAATCCAGTTGGGCCAACTCGGGAGGAAGGGAGAACTCTGCCCCAATGAGTTGCTGTAATAAGCCCTCAACCTCACGCCATAGGGGGAAGATCACCGGACAGTTCCACCACATATGAAGCAGGGAGCCTCACTGCCCGCATTGCCTCCAACAAAGATTGGAGTATCTTGGGGCCATGTGAGCTATGCGGGTATGTGTTAATACCATCGTAATGAAATCTTTCTACATAGTTCTATATGATTTGCAAATTAGAGTGTTTACGCATGATATTAGCCGCTTGAGACCAGCATTCTGGAGAAAAAGCTTGCCCTAGCGTGACCTCCCAACGCACTTCATAATCTGGTTTATCACCAACTCCATTATCTAATAAAGTTTGATATGCAGCTGAGAGACCCTTTTTGGCCATCGAACAATTCCATAACAAAGTATGGAAGGGAGATGAGGGGGTAGAACCAACAGGCCATTCCAGCGTCTGAACTGCGTGTCTAACTTGCAGGTATAGGAAGAATTGGCTACGTGGAATAGGAAGGCGATAACATAGGTCCTCAAATGAACAAAATTGGTGTCCGTGCATGAGCTCTCCTAGAGAACTGATCCCTAGGTTAATCCAAAGTTGGATAGGTATATCTGGAGCTAAACAGTGTACGGAAAGTGGACAATTGGCTTTGGAGACATGGACTTTTTGTTTCGAGACTATGTGGCTCCGCCACACGGACACTGCATGAGACAAGGTCAGCAGTTCTATTTCTGGTGGTCTCCAGCCAAATAACATCGCTATTAAATAATCTCTAAAACTGCCTTTCGAGATAGTGGAGTTTTCTAGAGTTAACCAATGTTGGAGTGCAGAAGAACACCAATACAGGGATAGCAGCTCTAACCCTGAAGCCACATTATATTGTAAGAGATCAGGGACAGAGAAGCCTACCATATTAGTCTTTCTGTAGAGGTGATGTTTCTGCACCCTGGGTCTTTTCAGATTCCAAATAAAGTGGAGGAGTTGATTTTGTAATCTAGTTAAAAGCTCCCTGGGAAACAGAAACGGAAGAGATCTAGAGATATATAAACATTTGGGCAATAGCATCATTTTAGTTGTTGATGCGTGCAAGCCATGACAGCTGGAGCTTGTTAAGTCTAGTGATTTCCTCTGTCAAGACCCTATCAAGATCTAATAGATTATTCTCTATTGTTGTCGCTGTGTCTGGGTATATCTTAACACTGAGGTATGGAATACATGAATTGGACCAAACAAAGTCCATCTGAGACATCTGTTGTCTTAAGGAGGAAGGGCAGTTAATTGGGAGAAAGATCGATTTAGAAATGTTCAGTTTATAATATGAGATCTGCACATATCGGTCTAATAGAGCAAGCAGTGCTGGAACGGAGGTCTTTGGCCATTGAGACATCACTAGTATGTCGTCCGCATATAGACTTACTTTATGGACTGTCTTATTTATTGTTATACCAATAATCTCTGGGGACTTCCTTAGATGCTCGGCTAGAGGTTCAGCACAGAGGTCATAGATCAGAGGGGACAGTGGACAACCCTGCCTTGTGCCGTTTGTGATATCAAACTTGTCAGATAAAAAACCCGAAGCAAATACTCTAGCGGAGGGAGCCATATACAGGGAAGTAATTGCAGAGAATATCATGCCCTTAAAGCCAAATTTTTGTAAGACACATTTCATATATTCCCAATTTATTCTATCAAACGCCTTTTCTCTGTCCAAAGAGAGTAGAGAGAAGGGCGCTTTTTGCATACGGGCCATTTGTATTACATTTAAAACCCTTCTAATTCTATCCCTGGTCTGTCTGCCTTTAACGAATCCTATTTGGTCTTCATTAATTAAATGGGGAAGGAACTCATTAATCCTATTGGCTAAAATTTTCGAGAATATTTTGATATCAGAGTTCAGCAAGGAGATGGGCCTATAGTTGGTTACCAAATCCTCAGATATACCTATTTTATGAGTAGTGGAGATATTGGCAGATAACATCTCTGTAGGTGGGGATCCCTTGTGAGCAATGGCATTAAAGAGTCGGGATAAATGAGAGGTTAGGATATGTGCTAGTAACTTAAAGTACTCATTAGTGAGACCGTCGGATCCTGGGGATTTGTTTTCCCTATTTCTTGAGTTGAAATAGGTTTATTTAATATTTCCAATTGTGCTTGCGACTAAGAGGGAAGAGAGACCTCATTAAGAAACGTGTTAATGGATTCACCTGATGCTGCTGGGGTGTCTGGATCTAATTTTATGTTGTACAAAGACCTGTAGTGGGCAGCTAAGGCATTAGAAATCTGCTTAGGGTCTAAGATCCTGCCATTGGAGGAGGAAGTTATGTAAGGGATGCGCGTTCTAGCTTGCATTATTTTGACTCTGCGCGCTAGAATTTTACTCGGACGGTCACCTTGGAGATAAAAATTCCACTGAAGCTTACTCAGACGGAACTCATATTGTTGTAGTTGTAAGGTTTGCAGCTTGGCCCGAAGTAACATTAAGTTATCTTTAATGGATTGTGAGGTACTCGTTTTAAACTGCAGCTCCAATTTTTTAATTTCCTCTAAGGTATTATAAAGACGTGATTCTCTGGAACGTTTTTCTCTAGCAGCAATTTTCATGAAAATCCCTCTAATGTACGCCTTGTGAGTACACCATAATATCTCCTCAGAGGGCGCTGTAGGGGAATTTAACTCAAAAAAATCCAAAAGGGCAGTTGTGACATCCTTAACTATTTTATCCGATTTAAGTAAAAAATTATTCAGTCTCCATGGTGAGTGAAAGGAGTAAGAGGGGCCAATCCGAAGAGTTAAGTATATTGGCGCATGGTCAGACCAGGTTTTAAATCCAATCTTAGAGCTGGAAACTAACAGCAGTGATGCTCTATTTAATAAAAAGTAGTCGATCCTGGAGTGAGAGTCTCTTGCTGACGAATAGAAGGTAAAATCCTTCTCAGACGGGTGAGCATATCTCCATGGGTCATGAAGAGTCTCTTCCATGACCAGGCCATGTAGTTCAGGGGCGGATTTGGAGCAACTCCCAGATCTATCCCTAGTCCTATCAATTACTACATTAAAGTCCCCGCAGATTACCAAATGGCTCTTAGACTCTTTCTTAACCTTAGCCAAGACTCTTCTCAGAAATGGGAGTTGGTGCTTGTTTGGCGCATAAAGACCTACCAAGGTGAAGGCCACCGAATTTAAGGTGTAGTGTAGTATTATATAACGCCCATTCACATCCACGACAGAATAAGAGAATGAGAAGGGAACAGAATTCTTAATAAAGAAAGATACACCAGTTTTTTTTAACATCCAGCACAGAGTGATATAAGCGGGAATATTTTCCATGTTGGAATCTAAAAGAATCTTTCTTGCAGAGATGAGTCTCTTGTACACATATCACATCTGCGCGGGATTGGACAAACTCCTTCCAAAACAACAACCGTTTAAATGGTGAATTTAGGCCATTGGCATTCAAAGACATGAATTTTATACCCATTGTATCATATAACTTGGAAGAATGCTAATAATTCTGTACTTCTTACAGGTAACTGGAGACAAAGTCAAATTAAAGGCAGCCTGGCTATAACATTTAAACCTATAACAACATAGATTAGCAAGTGCAAAAAACAGAATAGCAAGAATAATGAGTACAGCAACAAATGAAAGGGATTCCACAAAAAGGGAATCAGAAAACGGACAAGTCATTGCCTACACCTTATAGGATAAACCTGAGAGCAAATGAAGCAGGTGAAGAGATCCAACTCAATTCTAGTCAGACCCGATAAGCTGTGGAGATCACTCTAGGTGATTATGACATCCGAGTCAGTCATTGGCACGGGTTTTGGCCCTGTGATGTTTTTCTGACCAAAGATTGCTTCTGGTCTCGACTTTTGCTTCTTTAAAGGAGTGGTAGTGGGTGAGGAGAGCAGACCCCAGGATAGTAGTAAGTCCTTCACCATTGAGGGGGTTGAGCAGACTGTGGAAACGTTATCTCTGTTGACTATCAGCTTAACCAGGAAACCCCAATAATAATCTATGTTTTGGTCACGCAGTGTGTAGGGTGTAGGGTGTGAATTCTCTTCATTTAAGCATTGTCCCGGTGGATAGATCTGGAAAAATTTAGATATTGACAAATCTGTCAGGAAGAGATGTTTTCCCCCTTAACGCTTTTAGGAAGTTATCCCTAGTGCGAAAAAAATGGATCCTGGCGATTACATCACTTGGGACCGTCGGGCCAAGGTGTTTAGGATTAGGCAGCCTGTGGATGCGGTCGATTTCCAGATCTGTTTGAGTAGCGTCCGGTAAGGCTATAGCAAGGAAATCGGTCAAGAAGGGCTTCAGGGCATCGTTGTTGATGGCCTCTGGGATTCCTCGTATGCGAATGTTGTTCCTCCTTGATCTGTCCTCCAAATCCAGCATTTTAGCAGACAATTTCTGAACCTCTTCCTCTAGATCTGCATTTGCATCTATCAAAGCATTATGTGATTTTGTTAGCTCAGCCATCTTCCACTCCACGTGGTCGGCCCTGGAGACCAGGGACTGGATATCTGCTTTAAATTCGGTTATCATTTGCTTAAAGTCACTTTGAAGGCTTTCCCGGAAGGAAGAAAAGAGCTTTAGCATAGTTTTCTCCATAACAGCCACCTGTGGAATCTCCTCTTGTGGTTCCATGTCTAGAGAATCAGACCTAGCTGGTGAAGTTGAAAGTTGAGAGAAATGGTTCGGGGATTCCAGAGCCTGCAGAGAGGGTGAAGCGTGCTGGAAAAACTCTGTGAGCTTTGCTGGTTTGATTTTTGTGTTCTTCTTTGATGCACTCCTCATCCTACATTTTTTAATAAGAGAGGACATATGGCAAAACGCTTCGCTATGCGTCTCTTTTTTTTTTTTTTTGTTTATTTTTTTTTTACTTGTTCTCCCCTTTTTTACCCCTTCCTGCTATGTGGTGTTTGGAGAGAGGGGTTAAGCTGGGCTGACAGCAACTTTTGAGGACTGTGCTTCGGAGGCACTAATTAGGGACTGTAGTAGGCTGATGAAATTATCCAAGTATGGATTGACCACAGATATCCACTGAATAGTCCAAGTGATAATAATGAATAGAGCTGCAATCCTATGGAGAGGTATGCTGTACAAGCACAATATGCCATTTATAGATGTGGGATGAGAGATAAATGCCTCTAGGCTGAGGAGAGTCTTATAGGACTATAACAGTCAGATCCCTAAAATGATGGCGCCTGTGCTTGGATCAGGGAGGACAAAGCACGTGGGCACACCACAAACAATGGAGCCTTCTGCCCAATTCCTGTAATAAATAGAAAATGGCCTCCTATATGCCGAGGAGACAACAGCCTGGGGCACCCTGAGTACTGGGAATGATAATAGCCTGCTGGTCACTTACAGGCTCCCGGTACCGTCCTCCCTGATGGCAGGCCCTCTTTCAGCTGCCTCGTCACTATGGCCGGGAGCTGCGGGGCAAGACGATGCTGCCAGGAACAAAGGCCAGGATTAGAATCCGCCGTTCAGGTCGTCACGGAGCTGCCGCCGGACCCGGGGATTTCCCCGCTCCTCCTCGCTGTGCTGAAATGGCGCGAATCACCTCCGGCATTCACCGCGCTCCATACCTTGGCAAATCTTCAATAAGCCCCGTGAGCCTCCACGGCGCCATCACTAGCTAGGCCACGCCCCCAGGGGATATGCCTTTAATGTCTCACGGGGATGAGGACTCCCTGTAACACCGCAGCCGGAGACCCAGCTGTTACCCTTTTTCTTGTTGGTGTAGTAGGAGCATAAAATTATTTTATTTTTAGAAACTGGACAACCTCTTTAATTTTTGACTTTTCATAGTATATGTATGTTACTTAGCATCAATTCATTGTATACATTGGACAGTTATAGTATATGTATATTACCTAGTATAAATTCACTGTATACGTTGGACAGTTATAGTGTATGTACATTACCCAGTATAAATTCATTGTGTACATTGGGCAGTTATAGTGTTTGCATACTACCCAGTATAAATTAATTGTATACATTGGACAGTTAATAGGGTTGTCTCATTTCAGACATTGATGGCATATCACTACATCATAGGAACAAGCCCTGAAACCTCTAAGTATTTAACAAAGATGGTTGGAAGTCTCCCATTGATTTCAATGAGAGTTCCGAGTACAGCCTAGTACGCCGCTTTGGCTGTAGTCAGAACTCCTATTGATCTCCCTTCTAGCAATATACCATCAATGTTTGAAATGTGACAACCTCTTTAATGAGGGGCCACAGAACAAATCTTGCTCTGGGTCCCAGGAGCTTTAGGTTGAGTCTGTGTGTAACCTCCATTTGCCTAATTTTTTTGCAGAGATCCCAGCAGAGTGATCATTTTCCTTAGCATGAGGGGTCTATCAAAACTGGAAATAACACTTTTACTACTAATAATACTAAGAAAAACCTGTGAAGTAACACTGTTGTATATGTGGGGCTCTACTGAGAACATATGAAGAGATCCATGGCATAGTCTGGTGCTATGATTAGGATACATAGGATGCATTGTGCATTTGAAACGGGTCAGCCATGTGTATTGGTGCCTGGGGAGTTTCTGTATTTCTTTATTTATAATATTTGTATGGAATACATTTTGGAGTTTTTATACAATTTATATATTTTTCTAGCTGCTGGATCTCTTCTTATGTTTTTCGTGGAGATGTGTACAGGAACATCCATGTAGACTGGATTTTCTAGCATGCCTATAAAGTGGTGGGCTGGTATTTATATATGTGTTTGGGATATATGGAGGCCTGCGCCTTCCATCTCCTGATAAAGAAAGATCCATGAGACACATTTTCTACATTTATTAGTCATATTCAGCAGCCATGAGGACAAAGGGTAGGTATAGATGCTGAAGCCACCATGTGCATCCTGCCGATGGTCAACCAGGGTCTTCTCTAGTAGATGCGTAGTCATGAATGACCTGTTCTCAGTTATCCTCTTTTATTATTTCGCCTTTATAAAGAGAGCTGGAAAGAAAAACAAAAGAAAGACAAAAACACTATGGACTATAAAACCTAATGGGAACAAAATATTTGATTCAGTTATCATGGGTCATTATCAGGACCAAGGAACCAAACCTTAAGCTCTATGAATATGTCTCCCATATAAGTGATGTTAGAGCCAACACATCCTGTGATCAGCTCTAACTGTAACATAATCTCCAAAAAATTGGGAATCTCGCAAGAGAACAGAGAGAGACTTTTGATCACTATATTCACTATTTTGCCATAGGCAAACTTAAACTCTATCAGTTCTCTATCTGTAAACATTAAAACGCTAACTTTTATTATGTATAAACTATTAACCCTCTATGCCACTCATTTAAAAGCCTGATTTCTAACCTCATTCATTTAACACTTTTTGCTTCTGAAAGAGGGGAATAACTCCCTTTCTATTATTAGTCTGGTGGAGCACCACCTATTAACAGGAGAGCCTTATATCTATAGCAAAAGTACTTAGCTCCTGTAAGGGATCCCAAAGCCTACTACTTGGGGGCAGAGGTAATCCTAATCTTCATGGACACAGAACAAATAAGGCCCCCTTGTGAACACCCCTGCAGCGGGTGACACTCCTTGTAGGACAGAGGTCGAGAAAATCACAATTTAAAAACGTATAATCTGACCTGCCGACATGTTTCGCCAGATTAACCTGGCTTCATCAGGATTAGGAGGTCGGATCTCATTCTTTTATTCATGTTAGGTACTCCCACTATTCAGGTGCTCACCAATTAGCCATCAGAGAATCCACATAAAGGCCCATGCCCCCTTTCCGCTCTCCTGCACGCACACTCATAATAGTCCTGCTAAAGCTGCCACCCATGGATCCCATTATGAACATGCAATCCTCAGGCAAATTCGCCATCACCATAACAGGCTTGCGCCCATCTTACCGTACTGCCCGTGCCACTACACACTGAACCAGCAGGACACCTCAGGCCCTGACTGTGATGGGCTTCCGTCTTATTGTCTCATATTATTGCAACTGCGTGCTCACCTACAACAGAATGAGCAGAATAGGTGTTACATTCCACAGCACACTTACCAGCTTTATCAGCTCCCATAAGCCCCTCTCTTCCACATCTATATATGCATAATCATTGGGGGGAAAATAGATTTCACGGTTAACCCCAGTACAACACTGTCATATTATATTCCCATAAAGCACTTCTCCTATAATATATAATATAACATATTCATTTTAAATAAAGCTGCCAAGCCCTATTAAGTACATGTATTATTGATGCTGTATAATATTGTATCAGAATGCCTTTCCATAAACCACTTCTCTGTTTATATGTAATATTCATATTCATCTTTATAAAGCTGCAGGCTCTATGGTTAGCCTACCCCTCCATCCTGCAGTTTGGCCTTACAACTTACCCATTGAAGATTCTCTCTTCCGGCTCACGGCTAGCCACCTAATTCATACGTCACAATGGAAGCCATGCAAAAATATGGGGGCATGCAAAAATATTAGTGCTTCAAACGCTATTGCAATCTGTTGCATCCAGTCAGCACTAGATCAACGCAGCGAGCAGAAACAATAAATCTATACATACGATTGAATATATACACATGAAATAACAACACACCCCCCCCCCCCCCCCCCCCCCCCCCCGGCCCCACCCCCCCCCGTCCCCCCCCCCCTCACCTCCCCCACCCTACTCCACACCCAAACCCGAACAACACACAACACACAGAAGCCATACGACAGCACATCTCGCCACAACAACGTTGAGTGCACATACCTAAAATTGAGCTGCAAAAAACCCCTTCCATGCACAAAAGCAATATACAGTACAACGATTTGTTAAATAGAAAACCGTGGCCTCACGTGGATCAGATACCTATCATCCTTACAGGGACACAGGGAAAATGAGGGACAACGTAGAGGCAAAAGGGGGGAGGTCGGGAAATGGCGGGGGGCGGAGGGCGATGGGAGAGAGGAAAAATATGTGAACTCTGGATTTTGGCGCTTCCATAGTCATAGTATTCAACTGTGCTAATGCACTGACCGTACTTAAATCACAATATATGTTTCTTCAAAAATTATTATATAGGGAATCAGCAAGATTAAATAGATGCTGAAAATGAAAAGCCTTCATTTAGGCCTTTAGGTTTCAATTTGTATGGAGTCTGTATATCCATCTTGCCTCTTCCTGCAACAAAACTACATCCCAAATCGCCCTTTTCTTTCCCCTAGCTTTTTCCACACAGATACCCCAGATTTAAGACCTCTATTTCACGCATTATGTACTTCAAAATGTGTCTCGCTAGGGGGGGTATCACCTCCACTTTTAATAGTACCAGATGTTTTCGGAGATCTGACGCGAAAAACTCCTGTATGGTTTTCTCCCACATAGACTTGGGGCAACTACACATAGCCCCTAAATCACCCCTCTGGTTTTACAATTAATGATTGTCTTATCTCAAATCTTCTCTTATCAATGGGATTAACAAATTTTTTTTTCTATATAATGGACAGAATGAACAAGTTGCCACAAGGGATATGAGCCACCACCGGAGACTGTAACCATGGTTTTTTGCCATCTACTCAAAATGACTATGTACAAATTTTTCCCTAAGATTTTTTTCCTCTTCTATAAGTGACACTAGGGTATTAGGAATCACCTCAGAGAATACTTGGAATCTGCTTTCAGAACTTGTGCCAATGTCTTCTAAGTATACCTCTCATTTCATTGGCTCTATTTTCAAAGGTACCTATACAACAATTAAATCAGTTTTTTCTTTCTTCTTTTTACTGATAATAAAATGTCCTCTGTCATGGTCAAAAGCCCTGTTAAACGACTTTCCTCAAACATGTGTGGGGTAAACCCCCTTGCATGAAAACGTGCATTTACACTTTAACATTCTTCATTGAAATCCTCTTAATGTGGAAACAGTTTTTACGAGCCCTCAGAAATTGGCCTATGGGGAAATCCCCATTTTTTGAGAAGTGGATGCCAGCTAGAAAAATGTAACAAAAACTATTGGTAGCCGTATTTTTCGAAATATCTTTGTCTGAATCTGCTTGTTTTCATCCAACATAATTTCAAGGATCCCAAAAAATTTTTTTTCTCCCGATTAATTTAAAACGTGAATTTCATCACAATTTCATTATCTTTGATGTCGAGATACAAATCCTGAATAATTTTTCACTACCATCCAAAAACAAAATATCATCAATAAATCGCCCCCAAAATAAAATACGATCGTGAATATTTCAGGTGTTCAGGGGAAAAAACATAGCATCCCCCACCAACCTAAAAATAGATTAGCAAAACTTGGTGCCAGACAGTGCCCTTGGCTGCACCTTTTATTGATGACAAAAGGTGCCAACAAACAAAAAATAGTTATGTGTCAAAACAAAATCCAATAACTGTTTAAAACAAATTCATTTTGTTCCGTAAATTGTGTACCTCTTGTGTTAAAAAAAATACTTGATTGCTTTCAGCCCGTCATGTCTGATGTTACTGTATAGGGCTTCAACGTCTAGACTTTGCCAGAGTGTACTTTTCACTCACACTAGTCATTAATTCTATCCAATATCCTTTGTCGTCTTTAAAGATATGAAGGAAAAGGCCCATGCAAATAAGGGCATCAATATACGATCAACTACCTGCTCGGTCCTAGTGTTAAATTGTTTCTACTGAGACTATCGGTCTTCCTGGTATTGGCACAACCTCTTTATGTGCACTTTTGGTAATGCATTAAAAAGGTTAGCAATAGTAGGATTCACATTTAGCCATAAATTTTCTTCTCACGCCTCAATTAATTAATATTTTCTAATTCCAGATTCCAAAACCCTTTTCAATTCACTTCAGATACCTCATTGGTATGATCTTTTGAAGCCTTCTCATTTGTTTATCTGGGAATCACCAGTATTCTCTCAAACATCGCTCTATAGTCACCTTTTTATTTAAGATGACAATGATACCACCCTGTCACTGGGGTTTGATTACTATCTCCCTGTTAGATTGTTAATTCTGCCAATTAGCTATTTCTTCCACCCATTTTAAATTCCAAAGAAGATGGGTTGTCGTCTTGAGTGCTAGTTTCTTTATATATTGCGTTACTATTTCCACAAACATATCCAAATAAATTATATTGTGATATCGGAGGTTGTATTCCTAGATTTTGGATTCAAAATTTGTCAAGGGGTATATCTAGAATTATGGGTCTCTTTCACTTCAACCTGCAATTGTTCAAGATAACCCATTGTTTTTTCCTTAGTTTCTAAAGGTTTGTTCATAATTATTTTTCATTTTATGATATTTATGTAAAGCCAAATTTCTAGCAAAGAGGATTAATATCTTTTACCCATACAAAACTCATTAAATTTAGGCATGGGACGTTGAACGTAAGAACCGATGCAAACACCTGTTTTCGATTTTTCCGTTAATCTATATGAGGATAAATTAATCCTTGAAGTGCTCCATCCTTTGTTATTTTTGATAATTTCCCTTCTCTCGATCCTCAAGAGAATCCTTGGTGTGTGCAGCAGTGGTTCTAAAAAAAAGTGGATGTATTTGCATTTTTGAATGTTCCTGAGATTGAGTTTGCAACGAGTTCATAACCTTTCCATCTCCTGTCACTAGTGGCGTATTTGTATTGCCATTTGAAATCATTGCCTGTGCTCCCACTCGACCCCACTGGTTCCCTTCCCTCCCGACATCTCTGAGGATTCTGATCTTGTACTGTTTGAGTAGAGATTTTTTTGTGTTTTTATTTGTCCAACCTTCTGTTTTTCTTCTGACCCTTCTCCAAACCAGTTTTCTTACCCTGCGTATAACTATTAATAGAACCTGTGGAGGATTCTTCTTCCAGCAGAAGTCCTGAATCTGACAAAATCTAAAATAGATTACGTTTGTAGGTAAATCTACATATTTTCCCAAATATAAACCTGGATTGGTTATCAAAATCTTTTCGATCCCTGATATTTGTTATGTTTCCATTTCTTTAATTTCTTCTCTCAGAGATCTATATTCGTTGTAATTTTTGTTCTAAATTCAGGGATAATCTGGATGGGCCCGAATGTTATTAATCTCCAATATCTCCTGGATTTAGTTGTTCAACTTAATTTATTAAATGAAATTTCTTTATATTCTGACAGGTATTTCCATTCAATTTCAGAGAGTATTCAGTTAGCAGTTTTCCCAACCCTTGATTCAAAATGGAGATCCTCTAAATGTGTATTTGGCTCAAACTAATCCGTAATCCTCTATTCACACAATTTGTTGTTGTATAATATGTATCTGACTGGCACTTACCCAGCCTGCCCAATTTTGTTGTTTGTATAGTTATATTTAATTACTGAAAGGCTATATGGATGTTAGTTTCATTCAATGGAATTGGTTGATTAGGAATAAAATACTTCATTAGATTCCTGTGAAAAAGTTCCAAATATTTTCTGACTCAAAAAACCTGCCCATTTCCCTTAGATTTCCCCACTTGAACATTCCTGTTCAAAAACTTGTCAACATAATCTCAAAAAAATTGGGAATTTTCTCGCAGAGACAGAGAGAGACTTTTGATCACTAATATTTACTATTTTGCATAGGCCAACTTTAAAACTCTATCAGTTCTCTTCTGTAAAACACTAAAATGTAACTTTTATTATGTATAACTCTCTAACTTCTATGCACCCTATTTAAAACCTTGATTTCTAACCATATCATTTAAACTTTTTGCTTCTGACAAGAGGGAATAAATCCTCTTCTATTATCAAGTCTGGTGCCCAGCACCACTGATTAAAAGGAGAGCTTATATCTATAGCAAAGTACTAGCTCAGTAAGGGGATCCCAAGTCCTATACTTGGGCAGGGTTTTCGTCTTTTTTTTTGGTTTTTTCTTCCCTAATCTCATGGACACGAACAAATAAGGACATTTTGGAAGTACATAATGGTGAAATAGAGGTGCACTTAAAATTCTGGGCATCAGTCTGAAAAAGTAGGGGGAGGAAAGAAGGGCGATTTGGATGTAGTTTTGTTGCAAGGAAGAGGCAAGATGGAATATACAGACTCAATACATTGAAACCTAAAGGCCTAAGTGAAGCTTTTATTTTCAGCATTTATTTAATCTTGGGTGATTCCCTATATAATAATTTTTTAAGAAACATGATATATGTGATTTAAGTACGGTTCATGTGGATATAGCACACGTTGAATATATGACTATGGAGATCACGAGTTCACATTTGTTTTTTCATCTCGCCCATCTCCGTCCTGCCCCCCGCCATTCCCCCCCTCCCCCCTCTGCCTCTACGTTGTACCTCATGGGTCCTTAGGATGATAGGTATTGATCTCGTGAGGCCACGTTTTCATTTAACAAATCGGGATGTATGTATAATTGCTATTGTGCATGGAGGGGTTTTTGGCAGCTGGAATTTTTATGGTATGTGCAACTCACGTTGGTTGTGCGAGACGCAGCTGGGGAGTGGATAACTACCTATTCGATGTGTATATATTCATCTATGTATAGATTTATTGTTATTGCTCGTTGGTTGATCTAGTGCTGACTGGATGCAAAACTGATGCAATAGCGTTTGAAGACACTAATATTTTTGCATGCCCCCATATTTTTGCATGCTTATTGTGACGTAATGAATTAGGTGGTAGCCGTGAGCCGGAAGAGAGAATCTTCAATTGGGGAAGTTGTGAGGCCAAACTGGCGGGAGGGAGGGTAGGCTAACCATAGAGCCTGCAGATTTATTAAAAATGAATATGAATAAAATTAAAAAATACATATAAAGAGAAGTGGTTTATGGAAACAGTCTGAGGTCAATAGTATACAGCACAATAAAACATGTACTTAATAGGGCTTGGACAGCTTTATTAATATGAATATGTATATTAGATATATAGGGGGGGGAGAAGTGCTTTACGGGAAAATAATATGGACAGTGGTGTCTGTACAGTGAAATCTATTATTCCCAATGGAGATATGCATATTAGTTGTGAAGAGAGGGGGTTATGGGAGCTGTAAAGCTGGTAGTGTGCTGTGGAATGTAACACCTATTCTGCTAGTACGTTGTAGGTGGTGCACGCGAGTTGCAATTGATATGAGAGAAATAAGACGGGAGCCCCATCACAGTCAGGGCTGAGGTGTCTGCTGGTGCAGTGCGTTGCACAGGAGTAACGTTAAGATGGGGCGCAAGCCTGTTATGGAGGATGGCGAGTTTGCCTGAGGATTGCTGTTCATGAGGGCATGGTGGCAGTTTAGCAGGACATATTATGAGTGTGCTTGCAGGAGAGCGAAGGGGGATGGGCTTTATGGTGGATTCTCTGATTGCTAATTGGTGAGAACCTGAATAGGGGGTGTACCTAAACATGATATAAAGGAAGTGAGCTTACTACCACATGTGATCGGCCTCTAATCCCTGATGAAGCCTGCGTTAGCTGGCGAAACATGTTCGGGCAGGTCTAGATATTACGTTTTTAAATTGTGATTTCTCAATTCTGTCTACAAGTGTCACCCACTTCAGGGGTGTCACAAGGGGGCCTTATTTGTTCTGTGTCATGAGATTAGGGACGAACTGCAAGTAGTAGCTTGGGATCCCTTACGGGAGCTAGTACTTTGCTATAGATATAAGGCCTCTTGGTTTATAGGTGGTGCTCCACCAGATTGATATAGAAGGAGTTATTCCTTTTTCAGAAGCAAAAAGGGTTAATTGATGGGTGTTAGAATCAGGGTTTTAAATAGTGTGCATAGAGGTTAAGAGTTATACATAATAAAAGTTACGTTTTAGTGTTTTACAGATAGAGAACTGATAGAGTTTAAGTTTGCCTATGGCAAAATAGTAAATATACAGCTCTAACTGTATCACTACATCACAACCCTTTCCCCATTGAGGGGCTTGTGTACATGTATACAGATATTGTGCACCAAAAATGCATGTGGTAAGAAAATTTAGAGCACTTTCTCTTACTAACAACCAATAACTACAAGATCAGCCATTGGCTATTGTATGGGAAGAATTCTTAAATACATAATTATGGAAGGAATTTAGGGCCACATGTATGAGAACTGTCTAGGTGTAAGACCATCTTTGTTGCCCATAGCAACCACTCAGAGCTCCCCATTCATTTCATAAAGTGCTCTGAAAAAATAAAAGGGGAGCTCTGATTGGTTGCTATGGACTATGATTGGTTGCTATGGGCAACAAAGAAAGTCTTAGCCCTAGACACTATACATACATGTCCTCCATGTTTTTTATTCACCTGTGGCTTCTGTGTGAAGTATTACACTGTCATAGCTTTTGATGTAACAGTTCGAATACACCTTCCGTCCTTCAATTTTATCCACACGGCTGTCCACAAAAAAGGTACACCCCAAGAGAATGGGCCTGCCAAGTGAAACAGAAACAGAAAATGCTGAGCCTCTTCCATAAAAATTAGTGTTGTTTCTAAAAAGAAATTAGTGCAACGAACACTGGAGAAACGGCTGTGGGCCATAGGTGCATAATGGACAAATAGAAACTAAGGTGGGGCAGTAACTCAGTTTCATGACCTTCACTTTACCGCCATAGGAACTGATAGCATAGCACTACGATATGCCCTCCTCTATCCAGGTCCAGAATGGGTGGTATTTGATGTCAAATTTGGTGAGCACTTAGATGCTCCCACCCAATAGAATCGTATAGGTGCCACCAGTAGGCAGTAATGCCAGCAATATACATAACTGTATAATTACCGCCCTCTATACACACACACACACATATAGATATAGATATATATATATAAATATGCCTGGTTTCTATACACTATATAAAAAAACACATCTGCATGTTTTTCTCACTATCTGACATGAAGTCAGAAGAAACCTTCTCCGTTTTAGGTCAATTAGGAACCAAAATTATTTATATTTGCCAAATGCCAGAATAATGAGAGAGAGAATTTTTTAAGCCATTTTTAGTACTTTCTGCAAAGTCAAAAGTTTCCATACACTAAGATCACTATGCCTCTAAATAATTTGGGACAGCCCATATGATGATGTCATGTCTTCGGAAGCTTGGGGACATCTGAGTTAATTAGAGACACACCTGTGGATGTATTTTAAATGCACACCAGAAACACACTGCTTCTGCTTCATTACATTTGGAGTAAAGAGAACGTTATGTGAAAAAAAAAAGAGAATAGAGATGGCGCTCACTCGTATAATGCTGTTAACTGAGAAGAACACTCATAGTGATTAGTGAATATATGCTCACCTTTTCTGGTTGTGCTGATTCCAGGCACATTGCTTTACAGGGCTTTTCCAACAATTTTGGTGGAATTACTGAAACAATTGTGGTCCGTTGCACACCAGAAACACACTGCTTCTGCTTCATTACATTTGGAGTAAAAAGAACGTTATGTGAAAAAAAAAGAGAATAGAGATGGCGCTCACTCGTATAATGCTGTTAACTGAGCAGAACACTCGTAGTGATTAGTGAATATATGCTCACCTTTTCTGGTTGTGCTGATTTCAGGCACATTGCTTTACAGGGCTTTTCCAACAATTTTGGTGGAATTGCTGAAACAATTGTGGTCCGTTGCATAGGGTCGATGTAGGTCTTCTCTTCAAAGGGGGTGGGAGAGCGATTCAGGATCGTGAGTAGAGACGTAGCTAAATCGAAGGAGGGAAAAGGGAGAAGCTTGGAAGCCTAAGAACACCATCCAAACTGTGAAAAATGGGAGAGGCAGCATCATGTTGTGGGGTTGTTTTGCTGCAGGAAGGTCTGGTGCACTTCACAAAATAGATGGCATCATGAGGAAAGAAGTTTATGTGGCAATACTGAAGCAATATCTCAAGACATCAGCCAGGAAGTTAAAGCTTGGTTGGAAATGGATCTTCCACATGGACAATGACCCGAAGCATACTGCCAAACTGGTTACAAAGTGACTTAAGGATAACCAAGTCAATGTTTTGGAGTGGCCATCACAAAGCCCTGATCTCAATCATATTGAAAATTTATGGACAAAGCTGAAAAGGCAGGTGCGAGCAAGGAGACCTACAACCATGGCTCAGTTACAACAGTTCTGGGAGGAGGAATTGGCCAAAATTCCTACCAACTATTGTGAGAAGCTTGTTGAAGGATATCCAAAACGTTTGACCCAAGTCATACAGTTTAAGGGCAATGCTACCAAATACTAATGAAATGGATGTAAACGTTTGACTTTGCGGAATGTAATAAACATGCCTTAAAAATTCTCTCTCTCATTATTCTGCATTTGGCAAATATGAATAATTTTGGTTCCTAATTGACCTAAAAAGGTTAAGGTTTATTCTGATTTCATGTCAGATAGGGAGAAAAACATGCTTATGTGTCTTATTATATAGTGTATGTAAACTTCTGGTTTCAACTGTGTATATATATATATATATATATATATATATGTGTATATACAGCATCATTATACAGTTATGTATACTGCTGGTGTTACAGCCTATTGGCATCTGTACGATTCAATTGGGCAGGAGCCTCTAAGTGCTCAAAACCAATATTGACATACCACCCATAGTGCTGATACAAGGCCAGTGGTGGCGTCACCAGTAGGCTGTAATGCCAGCACAGTGCAGTATACATAACTGTATTTTTGACATCCTATATTGACATCCTATATTCATTTTTATCTATGTGCAGGTATGATATTAAGGTACCCACCCCGTCATGCATAGAAGGTGTATGAGTGGTATCCCCTTAGTATCCTTATTAATACTTTGTACATGTGAAAACTTCCCATATGGCATTGGGGATTCTCTGAATCCTATTAGGTATAACCTGGTAGGTGTTCAGGAGCGTCTTTGTACAGGAAAAATGCAAATCCCAACAATCATAACCAAAAGTTATGCCATATCCATATTAAAAGCTGGAAACACCCTTTTAATTATTCATTGATTATTCTATGTATACACACAAAAACACTACTGACTCACTAAATGGAAAAAAAATACAGAAGAAAAATTAAAAAACTATTGCCACAATTCTTTACCTAAGACAACAAAAATGAGACCCCTCACCTTATAAATAAATGGCTTTATCCACCTGATATGCCATACATATCTGATAGCTACAAGGCCACAGTTGGAACCTGCACCATTTTCCAAAAAGGGAAATGTATGTGTTATACAGTTTTGGGCACCTGTATATAAGAAGGATATAACTGAACTAGAGTGGGAGCATAGGAGGGTGAACAGGGTAATTTAGGTAATGGGTGGAGGCGTTTATATTACAATGTACAAATATGTGGCTGGACGATACAGAGATCTTTCTACTCAATGTTTTACACTTAACCATGACAAGAGGGCTTCCTCCACATCAGGAGAAGAGAAGGTTCCACCATCATCATTGACGAGGATTCTTAACTTTAGATGGGTAATATTATGGAAGTCGCTACCACAAGAGGTTGTGATGGATTAAATGAATAAATTCAAGAGGGGTTTAGATGGTTTTCTTGAAAAATACTATATATTATAGATTACGTGTACCTAAATTCTGGAGATGGGATGTTAATCCAGGGATTTTTCCAGACTGCTAAATCTCGAGTCAATAAGGAATTTTTCTTATAGAATGAGGCAATTGGAATATGGGTGTTTCCCTTCCCCAGGATCAATATAGTAGGGCACCACAGGGGCTCGGTGGTCAGCACTGTTGCTGTGCAGAACTGGGGTCCTGGGTTCAAATCTCACCAAATATAACATCTGTAAGCAATTTGTATGTTCTCGCTGTGGCTGCAAGATTTTCTATGGCTTCCCCCACACTCCAAAAACATTGAGGGAGGTTAATTTCAAATTTAGTTTGTGAGCCCCAGTGGGGACAGGAACCAATGAGAATAATGACATTCTCTCTACAACACTATGGAATATAACAGGGCTTTAGGAATGACTAAAATAAATGTAAAGGGTTAAAGGTTGGAGTTGATGGAACTGTGTCTTTTTTCAACCTTATCAATTACATAGTCTGTAGGAGGATGATGTCCTTTAAAAAAAAAGTTGCAGATTCTGTTGGTTCAAATAAAATTGACAAAAAATGACTTTTTCTCTCTATGCAAAATATTGAAACAATAAGCTTGATGGTCACAGATCCTGAAAAGACACACAAGCTGAATGGTTGCAATACACATGAAGTGACACTTTGGGCGACATGTATAAAAAAGGTTTTTCACCCTTTTTCTGGCGTACAATGCACCTAACTGAGCCGGCTATGATGTTTAATGCGCCTAACGTATGTCTTAGGGGCATTGTTCGTAAGACGACACTTTCGTCATGAAGGGGTGTTCTGGGGGCATTATGAAGGTGGGACACACCACATTCATAAGATTAGACAAATATATGAATGTGGTTCTTCAAAACTAGGTGCATTACTGCTCCGACAGGCAGACCTATTTCAATGTGATCTGCCTCAGCCTGAGGAGTCGGAGTGAAGCTAGATTTGCTGTTAGGGGAAAAAAATTTCCAATATTTCTCTTACACCAGTACAATAATAAAAAGTAATTTATTATAATTATAAAACTGTATACATTTTATTTAAATTTAATGAAAAATGTGATAATATAAATTAATATAAAATTAATATAAAACTATATCATGTCTCCAAAATATAGAAATATCTCCTATAAAATATATTTAAAATTCATAGAATCTTAAATTAATTTTACATTAAATAACCCACTGATTATGTTGTTCAGATTTTTATATTTAAAATTTTTACTACATTAAATTTGAAATGTATTTTTGCTGCTCTCATCCTTTATTCCACATACAGCAAGAGCCAGCACAGCCCAGGTATTGCTGGGACCTGTGGTCGTCCAAGCAAGATCACTACCATAGTTTCTATTCACTGACATGCTATTCCAACCTATCTATAGCATTTATACATGTTTGATGCATTACTAATGCATCTAAGTTTCGTAATGCGCCAAACACATAGGCGAGGCACGTCGAACTTTACAGACAATTTATGAAAGCACAAAAAACACTTTCATACATTCAGGCGCATTATACACTGAAAATGAGACTTAACTATTTACTTAGACGCGCCTTCCTTCATATGTTCTCTGGCTTTCTGGGAAATCACTGTTGACTTCATGTAAACCTCCAGGGCATTGGTGTATTTACACTGCTTCTTAGCACTTACACAAATCAAATTATAAAACAATTTTTAACTATACAACAACTTCTGCACTACCTACTTCTGCAGCTGGGCTTTCCTAGTCTTACTGTAAATTTTCCAACATTACCCCAGGCAACTCACTATACAACAACTCTATAGATCTCTTGTCACACACTTCAACTACCAGCTTTCCTGAAGTAAACAAGCCCACTGTCGCGTTTGGTAACTGAAGTTAGAAACGCTGGGAATGGTGGATCCTCTGGGCCACCACGAGCGTAGATGATGATACACGCGGTGGCAGCCGACGTGCGCGACAGGGACACCAGACAGTGGTAGCGGTGACAGGTCACAGCAGTGTATAGCCGTAGACTGGTAGCAGAGTCCCAGACAGGTAGCAGAGTTAGTACTGCAGCCGTAATCAACAGGTAGTAGCAGATGAGCACCATGTCAGAAACAGTAGAGAAACAGGAACGCTGGTTAGCGCAGGGTTAATGCAGGTACTCTGCAATACTGGTAACTCTAGGGTTAACCAGCAGGAGCACAGCAGACAGGGGTCAAGCTCTAAAGATGAACACCAACGAACCGACCAGGGGGAAGGGCAGAAAGTTCCTTATGTAGCCAAGGTCACATCACAGGAAATTGGGAAACTGTCCCTTTAAATACAGTGCGCACAGGACACCAGGGACACCAAAGAAGCCAAGAACAGCCGGGATCGTGGGCAGATAAGCATCGCGGCACAGCCGGAGCCGCAGCAGCAGGTGCGGGACCAGGAGACACAGCCGCTGTGAACCCCGGACAGGGAGCCGCAGTGGACACAGAAGCAGGGGAAAGGTCACGTTCGTGGTCCAGACCACAGGCCGCGGCGTGATCCATGACACCCACTATGTCTCCTGTCCATCAACAATACCTTGATGATACCTGGTGTCCCAATTGCGGGTGTATATGACACCATACATTAAAGCATAGCACTCCAGATCCAGAGCTTTCCTCGGCCTGAACTCATGCTGGCATCTCCGCCTATTATATGACAGCCAAGAAACTGACTGTTCTCACTCTCATCTAAAATAATAGGTCATGGTAGAACCAAAGAGTAGTCCTACCAGTCCAGCTACCCAGTATCTGTCCATCCATTGAGTCGATCACTTACTTGTGGTAGGTGATGTTGAGATTAGCTGTCATGACACTACCACATGTGTATACGGCTCCTGCTCCAGCTGTACTGTCGATAATTGAAGCAATGCACCCTCCATGGGCATACCTGTAAGAGAATATTACTGTAGGTGGTATGAAAAGCAGAAGGTAATAAGATTATGTTAACATACACTCCTCACAAAAAGTTAGTGATATTTGGCTTTTGGATGAAATTTCAGGATGAACATAAAATGTCCTGATTTTCTTTAAATAAACTAAATGATCCGATCTCTTCCCTTTAGATGCACACGTCCAACTGTTCAATGTTTCAGTACTTTTTGCATAACTTGCTGATCTCTAATAAGGAGCTTAATGGCAAAATTCCCAACAGGTGTTCGATCCCTGAATCGGCCAATAAATATAACCAATAACCAATAATGCTAGAGACGTCAAGGATAGCTCTATGCATCAGGCAGGTCAGGTACCCTTGCTGGTCATCTAGCAGGCGGACCCTGCTGATGTAAGCGGTTATGAATGGTCTGACGTGACACTTGGGGAGACATGTCTGAAAACTGTCTTGGTCTAAGCCTTTTCTTGTTGCCCATAGCAACCAATCAGAGCGTCCCTTTAATTTTTTCAGAGCTTTATATGAAAGGGGAATGCTGATTGGTTGCCATGGGCAACAAGAAAAGTCTTAGACCACGACAGGTTTCAGACATGGCCCCCTTGGTGTCTCTCACCTCCCTTAAACGTGTCTGGAATTGTGTGACATTCATCATCTGGTTCCGCAGGGCATTGGTTACAATGTAGTGGTCATCAGTGTGTGATGGAGCCAAAGAACGTCCATTTCTTTGCCTTTCTGTGACTCTTCTAGTCTCTGTGTATCTCTGTTACAACCTGCTGATGACACTCGGTGATACTCTTAGCTCAGTGGCCACTTCCGTCTGAGAGCATTCTGCTTGAAGCCTTGCAATGGTGAGTTACTGCTGATCAATTGTAAGGTGTTGTCTTGGTCTCATGTTGTCAAAATGTGAACAGCAGGATGAGGACGATGGTTTAATCCCAATTCAAACTGATCCCCTAAATGTATTAGGCGATTCAGGGATCAAACAACTGTTGTGAATTTTGCCATTGTTAAAGATCAGCAAGTTGTGCAAAAAGTACTTAAACACTGAACAGTTGGACACCTTAAAGCAGACCTAGGCAAAGTACGGCCCCCGGGCCGCATCCAGCCCGCCAGCTGGTCGGATGCGGCCCGTGGCGTACTATGCCCAGGTCTGCTAATAGTAGCGCTGACGGCCCGCCGCGGCCGGGTATTGCTGAGAGGCCGCTGCAGGCTGTCAGCGCTACTATTGCTGGTGAATTAGGCAGCAACGCGGTGAACTCCGCTCACCGCGCCGCTGCCTCTCCTGGGCGCACACAGAGTAATCACTCTGTGCGGGCCCAGGAGCTGACGGAGGAGCGTCCCAGCGTCATGACGTCATCACGCCACCAGCCCGGGAAGCTCCTCGGATGGAAGATGAGCGCGCTCGGCCGGAAGTCAGGTAAGCCAAGGTGAGTATTAGTGTTTGTTATTTTTTATATACCTGCCTGCGGACACACCTCACTATCTCTATACCTGCCTAGGGACACACCTCATATATATCTGCCTGGGGGCACACCTAACCCATATACATGCCTGGGGACACACCTAACTATCTATATACCTGCCTGGGGACACACCTAACTATCTATATAACTGCCTGGGGACACACCTAACTATCTATATACCTGCCTGTGGACACACCTAACTATCTATATACCTGCCTGGGGACACACCTAACTATCTATATACCTGCCTGGGGACACACCTAACTATCTATATACCTGCCTGGGACACACCTAACTATCTATATACCTGCCTGGGGACACACCTAACTATCTATATACCTGCCTGGGGACACACCTAACTATATACCTGCCTGGGGACACACCTAACTATCTATATACCTGCCTGGGGACACACCTAACTATCTATATACCTGCCTGTGGACACACCTAACTATCTATATACCTGCCTGTGGACACACCTAACTATCTATATACCTGCCTGGGGACACACCTAACTATCTATATACCTGCCTGGGGACACACCTAACTATCCATATACCTGCCTGGGGACACACCTAACTATCTATATACCTGCCTGGGGACACACCTAACTATATACCTGCCTGTGGGAAGCCCTAACTATATACCTGCCTGTGTGGAGCTTTAACTATATACCTGCCTGTATGGAGACCTAACTAGCTATATACCTGCCTGTGTGAAGCTTTAACTATATACCTGCCTGTATGGAGCCCTAACTAACTAGATACCTGCCTGAGGGGAGCTGTACCTATCTATATACCTGCCTGAGGGGAGCTGTACCTATCTATATACCTGCCTGTGGGGAGCTGTATCTATATACCTGCCTGCGGGTACCTATATCTATATACCTGACTGAGGGGAGCTGTATATACCTGCCAGACTGAGGGGACATACATCTACATACCTACCTTACTGAGGAGAGCTGTATATACCTGCCTTACTGTGTACCATCAGTATATATAGAGGTATATAGATACATCTCCCAGTAAGTTTCCACAAAGATAATCCCCCAAATTTTTTTCCCGTTCATCCTATGTTTTTCTTAGTCCGGCCCCCCAAAACCATCGCACTTTCTCATGCGGCCCCATGGGAAAATTAATTGCCCACCCCTGCCTTAAAGGGAAGAGATGGGGGCTCTTAGTGCGTTTAAAAAAAATTCAAGAAATTTTATGTTCATCCTGAAATTTCAACCAAAAGACAAATATCCCGAACTTTGTGAGTAATGCAAAAGGGAACATATTGCTATTTTTGTGTGTTTTTCTTATTTCCCATGCTTTGTTCCCCATGCACCCCTTATGCTCATTAAAGAGGAGACACACTTTAAAGAAGTTGTACAGGATTAGAAAAATATGGCTGATTTCTTCCAAAACAGTGCCACGCCTGAGCACAGGTTGTGTGTGGTATAGCAGTAAGACCTCATTCACTTTAAAGAAAATCTATCATTTTACAAACTGTAAGGGTTATGCTCCCCTTTAAGATGATCCTAGACAATGTTATATTGACAGAAGGAGGTTCACTCTGCTTGAACTTGTGTCAGTACATAAACATTAGGTCTTCCTCTCTTAGCCCCCCCCCAGTCCTCTCACTCTGCTACACTTGGGTGAAAAGCTCTCAGTTGGCCCTAGTACAGTCTCTCAGTCTCTGCTGGACACTCAAATATAAAGCTGGCACATCTGCAGCCCACACCAGCAAAGGCTCTGTAAAAATCTCTCTCTCTCCATTGGGGATACATTTTGTATTTGGGCCTACTCATTACTCTCGCCAGGAACAGTATACCACAGCAACCTCATAGCTTCACTGTCCATCAACTATCATGTCTATCAATTCCTCACAGCCCCTGTAATATGTATTATATTACATTACAAACACACACACATACACACATATATAATGTCCATGAATATCCAGACACAGTTCACAAGTATTTTAAAAGTACATAGAAAAAGTGATATACTTATGTCTTTATATAAAATCCTGTCTGAAACCAACACTTCGGGAAGATATAGTTACAGGAAATGAACATGTGGAGACATTATGGGTAGATATACATGTGGGTAATAACAACAATAAAATTCTACTAGGCCCCCAAATATAGCAGAACCCATGTAAGATGTACTCCTCAGACAAATAGATGAGGCGGCTAATCATAATGAGGTTGTTATTATGTGGGACTTCAACTATCCAGACATAAGTTGGGAAACTGAAACCTGTGGCACTCATAAAGGACTTCATGAAACACACACGAGGCTGAACATTCAATTGTGAAAGAAGCTTATTTACTTTTGCTTTTAGAGCACTTGACATATGATTAGCAGACACATAAGTCCTCATACAACTTAATAGTCGCAATGAACAACATAGTAATAAACCAGTACTTAGCTGTTAGGTTCCAGCTTTACATAGATGCTGACCAGTTGTGAGCCGAAGCTCGTGTGCTGCAAGGCAGCGAATGCGACGTTTCAAAAAGCTGAGTTTCCTTTTTTAGGCAAGAAGAAGAAGGAAGAAGGATACTCAGCTTTCTGAAACGTCGCATTCGCTACCTTGCAGCACACGAGCTTCGGCTCACAACTGGTCAGCGTCTATACTGGACTACATGTGCTTTTCAGCATCTATGTAAAGCTGGAACCCAACAGCTAAGTACTGGTTTATTACGATGTTGTTCATTGCGACTATTAAGCTGTATGAGGACTTATGTGTCTGCTAATCATATGTCAAGCGCTCTAAAAGCAAAAGTAAATAAGCTTTTTTCACAATTGAATGTTCAGCCTCGTGTGTGTTTCATGAACTGCTAATTGGGGGATACCGAGGAAATCCCTTGACGGAGGCTATAAACCAGTACTTGAAAATATAAAAATATAAATACGGCAGTTTAAATATGAATATAAGCTCTCATAAAGGAAACAGGTTTCAATAACTAAATATGGCTACATTTCCCAACTGGTGCAGCACACGACTATTGGGAAAGCTCTTCTGGACTTAATATTGACTAACAGACCTGAAAGAATAAAAAATATTAAATAAAAAAGATTAAAACTGAAAATGTTGACCCTTTGAAAAGAAGTGCGGGAGAGTCTGTAGAGGGCGATGAGGAGAAAGCAAACATATTAAACAATTTTTAGGGTGGCCGGCACTTCGCCGGCCCATAGACAATCACTGCTAGCGGCGCGTATACGCCACTAGAAAGTGACATGTCAATTATCTCGAGAGGAGACGTAATCCATAGTTCTCTATGAGAACTGTGAATTACCGTAATGAATGGGCCGTTTTCAGCCCGTAATTTGCGCACTTCGGCGCGTAATTACGGACCGAAATACGGCCCATTTTAAGCCGTGTGAACATGGCCTAAGGGGCACAACGCTCAATAGAGGACTTCTGCCTCTTCATTCAGACAATCTGGGGGGGGGTAAAAAAAGTTGTAAAATATCAGTTAATCTTAAATGGAGCTGAGCTGCAATACCAGACACAAGCAATGCACAGTTATGCAGCTATTTCTGAATTACTTCTGGAGACAGTGTTTAATATTTGTAATTTGCAATAACTTACCCTGGAGCACCCTCGAGGTAGGGACCAGGCTGAAAAAGACAGACCATCCTTCTCTCGTTCTGGTTATAAAACATGCAGTACTCAAAGCCAAGACCATCACTGTCTAAGTTTCTGAGGAACATCCGTTTACCTATCCCTGTTTCAAGAGGGTCACCTGCAAACGAATGGCAAAACTGAGCTACAAAAAGATCATACATGCTAGCTACTAGCAGTTCCCATAGAGATAGTCCAAACTTTTGTGATAAGTTTGCTCTGGGGCTCTATCTGTAAGTCCTCCTTCTCACCTTCTAAAAAATTAGCAGTAGTGTTGTAGGAAGGGATCCGTTTCCAGCTGCTATTTTTACTGAGTTCCATGAATTTGTTGTATAGATCCATCAGGTCCTGGCTCCATGTGGCATTAGGTAGCCCAAAATCCCGCAGTTCCTCAGAAGGACAGTGGCGCTTGACCTGGAAGAAAGTAATCTAATGTAATATCCAAGATTCAATTTTGATGCTAGGGAGCTTTTTTATGTATCAAGACAATAGTTACTGAGAAGTAGCAAGAAGAGATGGTGGTTCCTTGCAGTTGAATGGAAGGACTACACAGAACCTTGGTCTTGAGGAGTAATCTGCCACATCTTCTTAACATAGTTATTACCCCTGTTAGTAGAAAGTAGAAAACAAAGTTAAATGATGCCTAGATCTTCAAAATCGTTATCATTTTGAGCAAATATGGACTGTACTTTACAGTGCACTGAAAGTGCAGACGAAACTGAAACCAAAAAATGAACTAGGATCAACATGGGCATTAAAGGGGTTTTCTCACCATGCTGCTTCATTGAGTCACAAGCACTTTTTCACTCACTCTGTCTCCTCAGGCCATGGGTGGTTCTATAGCAGCTCTAGCTGAGCCATTACAATAACAAGTGCAGGAGATCTTCACTAAACAGAAGGTACAAGTGCTGTGAGGACTGAAAACAATGGTTTTATCTGTAAACTAATGCTAATCTTGTAACAGATAATTAGTTTGCTCCAGAGCTTAGTCCACTTCATGGTCTAAGCTCCCTGCTCTAATTAGATAACAGTTATGGCCAGGGAACCATATAAACCTTTGTGCACTCAGAACACATAAAATGTCTCTTATCTCATGACTAAAGTAAAATCTTTGAACCAATGTATTTATAAACAGTTTTCATCCAATTGTCCCTTCATGTTGAAAGTTAATCTTTGTAATGAGAAAACCCCTCTAATTATGACAACGGGAATCCTCTGTGTCTAGAAGAAAAAAGGTTTCACCATCATCACAGATGTGGATTCTTTACTGGAAGAGCTGTAAGACTATGGAACTTGCTGCCACAAGAGGTTGTGATGGTGGAGTCATTGACTAAGTTCAAGAGGGGCTTAGATTCCTTTCTTGAAATTATATTATATGGGTTATGGAGACTTAATTCTGGAGATAGGACATTGATCCAAGGATTTATTCTGATTGTCATATTAGAGTCCGGAAGGAATTTTTCTGCTTATATGGGACAATTGGTATCCGCCTCATAGAGTTATATTTAGGACTCAATAGACTTGTGGCTTTTTCTAACCTTATCTATGTCACTATTAAAGTGAATATACAGTAATTTGTCATTATCAAAAAAAAGTTTTAGACTGACCAGATGAACCAATCAGACCCTGATCGATTTTACAACTGGCAAAGTGGTATAAGAGAAGCTCCTTTGTAGTTATATCTGTTATTACATTAATATTTCTTCGCTTTATTTTGTTCCTCCAACATAACATATGATGAAGTAAATATACATTCAATCTTAGACAAATATTAAAAGTCAATAAAAGTAGACTTGTGGTATCCTCCTGACTATAGGAGTGTGCGATCAGTCTACAGGTTATAGACAGGTATAGGTCGTTATAGGCAGATATAGGTCCTCATAGGCAGGTTATAGGCAGGTAATTGCACCCATAGGCAGGTATAGGTCGTTATAGGTCCCCCTAGGCAGGTATAGGTCCCATAGGCAGGCTATAAGCAGGCTATAGGCAGGGTATAGGCAGTTATAGGCCCCCCTAGGCAGGTATAGGTCCCCTACGTAGGCTATAGGCAGGTATAGGTCCTCTAGACAGGCTATAAGCAGGTATATGTCCCACTAGGCAGGCTATAAGCATGTATATGTCCCACTAGGCAGGCTAAAGGCAGGTATATGTCCCACTAGGCAGGCTATAGGCAGGTATAGGTCCCCCTATGCAGGCTATAGGCAGGGTATAGGTCCTCTAGGTAGGCTATAGGCGGCTATAGGCGGCTATAGGCAGGTATAGGTCCTTTAGGTAGGCTATAGGCAGGTATAGGGGCTATAGGCAGGTATAGGTCCTTTAGGTAGGCTATAGGCAGGTATAGGGGCTGTAGGCAGGTATAGGTCCTCTAGGTAGGCAGGTATAGGTCCCCTAGGCAGGTATAGGCAGGCATAGACAGGGTTTAAAAACAAAAAACAACCACTTACCTGGCTCCCCGCTGCTCCGCCTCCTCGCTGTCCGGCCTCCCGCGCGCTGTCCTGCATCTTCCCGACACAGGCGGGTGACGTCATCATGCCGCGCACGCAGCGTGATGACATGCATGCTGCCTGTGCCGGAAACTCCAGACGGCCGTGAGTCTGCGGCCGCCCGGGGTCCACTGCGGAGCAGGGAGCGCTCGCTCTCTGCCCCGCAGTGGTATCCCTTCACCTATATGCGCTCCGGAGGAGTCGCATATAGGTGAAGGGATCGCAGACAGTGCCCAGACCACCGCAGCGTCCGGACACTGTGCGCTCACTCGGCCTTCATTTAATATGCGCTCCCTGAGGAGCCGCGTATAACTGAAGCGTCCCTGCCGGCGCTCGGGCCTTCGCAGCACCCAAATGCCGACAGTGACTCGAGTATAAGCCAAGGTTGGGTTTTTCAGCACATTTTTTGTGCTGAAAAACTCGGCTTATACTCGAGTATATACGGTACCTTTTTTTATTGTATATACTAGTGTATCTAAAAAAATTAGAATATCATTGAAAAGTAAAGGGGTTCTCCAGGACTCTCTCTATTTATTATAGGGCTCACAAATGTATTATATTACACCTTGTCATTCATACTGCAATGAGTCTATACAATATATGGGTTTCTCTATTTGACTTAAAATGATTGACATCAATTTTCTTTTCAGTGATATTCTAATTTTTTGAGATGCACTAGTATTTTAATTTTCTATAGAAATGATATTTTTTCCTGTCATTAGTCTTCTATGTTTGTATTATAGACCTGTGGTTGTATAAAACTGTAATAATAATCTTATGTATATAGCACCAAAGTATTCCGCAGTACCTTACACTATAGAGGATATAAGTGTAGACTTAAAACAAACAAAAATTACATAGTAAAAAAGCTATCAACAGATCAAACAAGAGGAGTGAGGGCCCTCCTCGCAGGAGCTTACAATCTATGTGGGAACTGGAGTGAGACATAAGGTGAGTAGTATGTATAATATGAGATCAGAGACTGCTTTGTCCCTGTATTGTATCTCCATGTGCCTCTAATCATATGTTTTATATTAAAAAATGTGTTATATTCCACTATATTAGGTAGGTATTCTTCCCAGAGGCACGGCTTCTAGGGCACCATACAGTTCTTCAGAAAGTTACCATATGGAGCTATAGCTATATGGACTCTGTGCAGTTATGCAAGGTATATGTATGTAGTTACATAGTATAAGGCATGCCTAATACACACTAGTGCATCTCCAAAAATTAGAATATCATTGAAAAGATAATGGATATCAATAATTGAAGTCAAATAGAGAAACCCATATATACACTCGTTACAGTATGAATTACAAGGTTTAATATAATACATTTGTGAGCCCTATAACATATAGAAGATAGTCCTGGAGAAATCCTTTAATTTTCAATGATATTCTAATTTTTTGAGATGCACTAGTATATAAAAATAATTCAAATGCCATATGGAAATAGTAGGATATAATAGTCGCTCACCTGGGATTTGGTCTCAGCAGTAACAGGAGGAAGCGTCTTGGTCTGATCCAGCTTATCTTGTAGTATGATAAATCCCTTTACATTCTTACAATGACTGGCAGGAATGATGACAACCAGTTGAAGCTTTCTGAAGATTAGAAGCGTGTAAATGTCACAGTTATATCCTTTCTGTCATGGGTTGGAAGCAGAGGCGTAGCTTAAACCTCCTGGGCCCTAGTGCATAATTGATTAAAGGGCCCCCCCATACCATGTGCTATTTATTAATGTTTGTATCTTCCTATGAGGCAGAGGAGTCTTTGGGCCCCCTTAGGCTTCACGGATTGGTAGCGACTGCTCCCCAGCACCCTCTATAGCTACGCCTCTGGTTGGAAGCGGTTAGATAAAGTCTATGTTTGTTTTGTTAGAAACCACCTTCGGGTTTGCTTGGGTAAGCAGCTCGGAGTTTGATGACTTAACCTAGATGAGACCTGTTGTAAATGTTATATATTCAAGCCTACTAAAATCCTGTATCAGTAATAGTAATCATAGGATTGTCTACATGTGTAGGTGCAGCTTATTTAATGAACTATAAATCTCCCCAGTCTAAATTAAATACTGTAAAGCCCTACAAGACAATATGCAGACGAAACAGAGGACCCAATTACCTGACAAAATTCCACATTTCAAGGGACTATTCAACAAAATAAACCCTAATGTTTTCTCCTAATAATAAAATATAGTGCTGCCACCTTCACGCAGTGTATTAATACTGAAACATACTGTACAATGCTGGAAATCAACCAGTCACAATGAAGATGCTATAATCTGCAGCCAGCATCTTATAGAACACTAAGGGCGACATGTATGAACGGGCTTTACGCTGTTTTTTGGCGATATACTGCGCCTCCGCCGAATCCCCCTGTCGGACACAGGATGAGGTGTTAGGCACAGCGTTTGGGCCACTTTAAGCTGCGCCCCGCATGAAGGGGCGGGCATGGGCACGGAGTGTAGGCATTCCGGGGCGGGACGACGGCTCGCTCGTATACTCGATGCAGTACGAACGGAGTCGGACAAAAGCGAGGCACAGTGTCAGCGCTCTCGGCCCAGCTCGAAAGGCAGACCTGGTTTATTTTGTCTAAATTGCTCCGGCGGAGGCGAAGTGAAGCCGGATCGGAACATGAGAGGAAGCAAGATGGAAGATCGCGAACAGAAATCTCGGCGCTGCCGCTCCGTGCAAGCCAGGAGTATGAAATCCCGAAAAAATCGCCTTTTAAAGGCGGAAAACAGTGTCAGAAAAGAGCTCAAACCTCAAAAATAAACAAATACATTAAAAAAAATCACTTTCAAAAATCTAGAACTGCGCAATATCAAGAATTGGATATTGGAAATTGCCGGCGAAATACTAGTAATTCAAATTCTGAAAGCTTTTTCCATTTGGTCGGCATAAACCAGCCATCAGAATAGGAGCGACAGTGAAACCATTAAACATATGGAGAAGGATTTGACCAATCAGAACTCACGGCGCGGGACAGTTCATAATACAGTTAAAAATGCAGAAAAGAGCTGATTGGTTGAGCTAGCGGGGGCCTGGCTAGGCTCAGCCAATCAGAATAGGAGCGACAAAGCCCATTATTATCTATGGAGAATTTTGAACCAACTCCAAGGCGGACATTCAAAAATATAGTAAAAAGGCGAATAGAAGCTCGATTCGGTTAATGCGGCGGGGGGCTTGGCTATCCCAGCAAATCACAGAGCGCGAGCTAACTTCTCCCATTGTAGTCTATGGAGAGATGGGCGCAATGCAATCTCGGGGCTCAGCGCCGTGCGCATGGATTATGAATAAAAAACTCATTTTTATTAAGTGTTAATAAACATTATCAGATAAAGGCTGAAAAACTTCTTTAGATAATAAAAGCACTTAAATCCCTAACACGCGTTCGTCTCATGAGACGGCGTTACATAAGTAATTGCAATAGAGAGAATTGCCAGGAAATTACAGTAATTCATATTGTTTAAGCTCTTCTCATTGGTCGCCATAAAACAGCCAATCAGAATTAGGAGCGACAGTGTCCCTTTAAAAACCTATGGAGAACTATTGGCCAATCTGAATAGGAGCGACAAAGACCATTATCTTCCTATGAGAAGTTTTGACAATGCAAAATCAAGGGGCGGGACAGTTCAAAAATACAGTAAAAATACAGAAAAAAAGCTGATTGGCTGAGCTAGCGGTGGCTTGGCTATCCCAGCCAATTCTGGAGCGCTGAGGCCTACTTCTCCCATTGTAGTCTATGGAAGGAGCGGCGCACTGAAATCTCGGCGCACAGCGGCAGTGCGGATGAAGTATTAATAAATAAATCTTTGATTATCTGTAAAAATTTTTCACATAAGAGCTAAAACCTTCTGTAAAAATAAATCAGTTAAACCCCAAACAAGCGTTTGTCGCCGAAGATGGCGCTACATAGGGAATTGCAATAGAGAGAATCGCCGGGAAATACAGTAATTCAAATTGTTTAAGATCTATGATTGGCTGGTTTATGGCCGACAATCAGAATAGGAGCGACAGTGGCCATTTATCCTATGGAGGAGAACTTGAACCCCCACCCCCCCCCCCGCCCCCCCCCCCCCCCCCCCACCCCCCCCCCCCCCCCCCCCCCCCCCCCCCCCCCCCCCCCCCCCCCCCCCCCCCCCCCCCCCCCCCCCCCCCCCCCCCCCCCCCCTATCAGAATAGGAGCTGGGGACAGGGACCCATTATAACTATGGTGATAAATTGACCAATCATATTCCAAGGCGGAGACAGTTCAAAATACAGTAAAAAGGCAGAAAACGAGCTGATTGGTTGAGCTAGCAGGGGGTTCGTCCATGCATAGCAATAGTGAGCGCGAGTACTTTCTCTTAGAGTTTATGGGGAAAAGAAATCAGAGCCAGAGCTCCTGTGATTGGGCTAAGTTAAAGGAGGCGCCGTAATTTGGACAAATGGGAGATAGCGAGCGACGGCTCCTATGGGTTTTCTAATGCAATCTGAAATAAAACCGTAATTCCGAAATCAAATGATAAAGACTACAGAAAGTTGTTCCCGTTGTGTATATAAATGAATAATAATATCGGGGGGTAACGAAAAAAAGATATTAATCAATAAAATCATCGTTTATTTCTTGATTTTTATATTATCCAAGGATAAATCGTATGGGTGCAACGTAATAAAGAATATTAAACATGATTTGATTGATGCTAATATTTTTTTTTCGTTACCCATATTATTGTTCATGTTTTAATTAACATCGGGACAACTTCTTGTAGTTTTATAATTTGATTCGGCCATGTACAGTTTTATTCAAGATTGCATTAGAAAACCCATAGGAGCGTCGCTCGCTCTCCCATAGGTCCAAATAACGGCGCCTCTTTTTAACTTAGCCAATCACAGAGCTAGCTCTGAACTTTCTTTTTCCCCATAGGAACTCTATGAGGAAAAGTTAGCTCGCGCCTGATTGGCTAAGCTGGCGAGCCCCGCTGCTGTCAACCAATCAGCCTCGTTTCTGCCTTTTTACTGTAATTTTGGAACTGTCCCGCCTTGGAATATGATTGGTCAATTTTTCTCCATAGGTTATAATGGGTCCCTGTCGCTCCTATTCTGATTGGTCAATTCTCTCCATAGGATATAATGGGCCCAACTGTCGGCTCCTATTCTGATTGGTGGTTCATGCCGACAATTCAGGAAGAGCTTAAAACAATTTGATTTACTGTATTTCCCCGGCGATTCTCTCTATTGCAACTCCATATGTAGCGCGGTCTCGGCGACAAACGCGTTGTTCGGGGTTTTTAATGATTATTTTTTATGAAGGTTTCAGCGCTTTATGTAATAATGGTTTTACACTTAATAAAAATGATTTTTTTATTAATACTCATGCCGCACGGGCGCTGAGGAGCGGAGATTTCATTGCGCTGATCTCTCCATAGACTACATGGGAGAAGGTAACTGCGCTCTGATTGGCCGAGATAACCAAGCCCCGTAGCTCAGCCAATCACTCTTTTCTGTCTTTTTAAGGTATTTTGAAACTGTCCGCCTTGATTTTGATTGGTCAAACTTCTCCATAGGATATATGGGTCTTTTGTCGCTCCTATTCTGATTGGCTGGCTATCTGCCGACCAATGAGAATAGCTGTAAACAATTTGAATTACTGTATTTCCCGGCAATTTATCTATTGCATCTCTTATGTAGCGCCAGGTCTCGGCGACAAATGCATTGTTCGGGATTTAATTCGATTTATGTTTATAGAAGGATTCAGTTCTTTTTCGGAGATATTGTTACAACTAATAAAAATATTTTTTTAATTAATACTCCATGCCGCACGGTGAGAGCGCTTGACACTTTGCATTGCGCCGATCTCTCCATAGACTACAATGGGAGAATGGTAGCTCGACGTTCTGATTGGATGGGATAGCCAAGCCCCCACCATAGCTCAGCCATCAGCTCTATTATGGCCTTTTTTTACTGTATTTTGAACTGTTCCCGCCTTTCGATTCTGATTGAGTCAATATTCTCATAGTTTTAATGTGGTCTCTGTTGCTCTATTTGATTGGTCAATAGTTCTCCATAGGATTATATGGGTCTCTGTCGCTCCTATTCTGATTGGCTGGATACCAAGCCCCCACTAGCTTAACCATATCAGCTCTTTTCTCCATTTATTACTGTATTTTGAACTATCCCGCCTTTGATTTGGAAATTGTTCAAACTTCTCCATAGGCTATAAGGGTCTATGTCGCTTCCTATTCTGATTGGCTGAGCTAGCCAAGCCCGAAGCTCAGCCAATCAGCTCTTTTCTGCCATTTTTACTGTTATTTTGAACTGTCCTGCCTTTAATTCTGATCGGTCAATAGTTCTCATAGGGTTCTTAATGGTTCACTGTCGCTCCTATTCTGATTGGCCGGGTTTCTGCCGACCAATGGAATAGCTTTCAGAATTTGAATTACTGTATTTCCCGGCAATTTCCAATATTCCTAATTCTGGAAATTAGGATATTGGAAAGTGATTTTGTTTTATGTATTTTTTATTTTTGGGTTTCAGCCTTTTCTGAGAATGTTGAAGTTTTATAAGGCGATTTTTGATTCTACTCGCATGAATGTGGAATGATTTTCGTTTTTTCCACCCTTTCTCGATCTGAACAGATTTTCGGCAACCCCCGCACTGCGCCTAAGTCCCCGCATGGCCTAAGACTGGCGATGTGCGGTGGACTTTTCCCGCATCTTGAGTGCGCTACCTCCGGCGGCAAAATTTTGGCGCAGCCCGCACTCGCCTAAGTCCCGCACTGCGCCCACACATGGGGAGGGCGGCGGAAATTTTCCCCGATGTATGAGGCACTGCTGGGCGGCGAATCTCAGGCGCAGCGCCGCACTGGCCCCAAAATCCCCCATGCGTTTCACAGGGGGGGCGGGGGACTTTAAATAGTATGTATGAGCGCACCGCGGTCCGCATAAAAACAGGGCAGATTTCCCGGGAAAAAATAGGGAAAAGGCGCCGACCCGGCGGCTTCTAATGTTGCCCCAAGAGCTGGGAAAATCCCCGGGGTTTTATAGTTTTTTTTGGGGGGATGTATTTTTTACTTGGGGGGGACTGTATGATGGGTTTTCACCCTTTTTTTTCTAAAATGACCTAAGTGAGTCGGCTTGTGTCTAATGTGCCCAAAAGAATGTGTTGGGGGCATTTTTATAGACGACAACTTTTTAATGCGCCTAACTGAGGGGATGTTTTGGGAGCTTTTGGGGGCGTCACACCACCGTAAAATTTTGACACATTTATGAATGGGTTGGCAAAAATAGGTGCTTATGCTGGACGGCAGACCTTGTCAATGTGGTGCCCGAGCTGAGGGTCGATGTGGAGTTGGATTTGCTGTTAGGGAACAAAAAATGTCCCTTATTTCTCAACTTACACCAGTACAATAATAAAAAGTGATTTCTAATAATTATCAAACTATATAAAATGTAATTATTTAAATTTAATAAAATTTTTTATAAAAAATTAATATAAAAATATATAATATCCCAAAAATATAAAAATATCTCTTACAAAAAGTATTTAACCCCTTCCTGAGATAGGACGTATACATACGTCCTAGCGGGAAGTGACTTCCGGCAAATGGACGTATGCATACGTCCTGGAGATCGCGCACGATCGCGACATGGGACAAGCGGTAAATTACTGCTGGCCGCATGCCGTATCCCCCGCGGCCAGAGTGAGCTCCGGCCGCGGGTGACTAATGGTTCATTATCAAAACCCTGTCAATGGTTGCGAAAATGAAGCCGCAGGCAGGAGGGGGGAGCTCCTCCTGCCTCCCCTCCCGTCGGCTGCCGCACCACAGTGCGGCAGCGATCTCCTGCCTGATGGTCCCGGGAAGTGAACGGCTCTTCCTGGGGTCATCTGTGACGTCACCATGCCCGCAATGCATTGTGGGCTTGGTGACAGGCAGTTGTCATGGGGGACCAGTACACAGTATAGTACTGTGTACTGGCTGCCTTCTAACAGCAATCTGATAATTGCTGTTAGAAGAAAAAGTAAAAAAAAAGTGTAAAAAAGTAAAAAAAAATGTTTTAAAAATGAAAAAAGTAAAACACAAAACAAAAAATAAAATAAAAAACGTACACACCCTATTTTCCCTTTACAAACCCCAATCGCCCCAAAAAAAAGATCAAAAATAAATAAAGTACCATATTTGGTATCGACGCGTGCATAACGACCTGCCCTATAAATCTGTCACATTAATTAACCCGCACGGTGAACACCGTAAAAAAAATAAAGAAAAAACAGTCACAGAATTGCGTTTTTTGTTAATCCCACAGCACATAAAATGGAATAAAAAGTGATCAAAAACTCATATAGGGCAATACATTACGTGGAAATCCCTAAAGAAGCATTTATGCTGTCTATCATACATGAAAAAAACTTTGAGATTCTCGGTTCACATATTTTGATCAAAGATTTTAAGCTGCCACGACTTTCAACGTGATCTCAAATAGGGGAGTCCTACACTATCTTTTACCTCTCAATAGAGCACATCAGGGGCCCCTTTATGGGTCAAAGACCCCTTTATCCCGAGAGAAAAAATAAAAAAACCCCAAATTGCAAGCTGCACTTCTTAGACGGGTGTGAGAGTGGGGGGGGAGCAGAAAATCAAAAAGGGGCACCCTTTCCTCCCCCTATAGGTTAAAATCAATAATTTACCAAAATTTTTAAAGTATATTTCTGCAAAAAAAAAACATTTCTGAAAAAAATATGCAAACCCTGGGTTTGCACTGGCAGGGTGCGGCCCCCCACACATTTATATTTTATATATATATTTTATATTATACACTTCAACGGCCAAAATTTAAAAAAATTTAAGGGTCCCCAAACCATGTTTTTAAAAAAGGGTTTGGACCCCTTTTTGTTAAAAGAAACTCCCCACAATTTCCCGGGGCCCAATTGGGGAATTCTACAAATTTTTCCCCAAAGGAGCAAATTTGGACCAAGGGGCCAAAGGATCCAAAGAAAATTTAAAAAAAAATTGCACCCCCAACCACCCGGGAAAGGGTTAAAATAAAAAAGGGGAGGATTTCCCCCTTTGGCTTTTAAAAAATTGTTTTTTTCCCCAAAAAAAAATTTCTAAAAAAATACCAAAACCGGGGTTAAAGGGGTGGGGCACCAAAAAAACAAAATTTTTTTAAAAAAATTTTTTCCCTTTCTACTTTAAATTTTTAAAACCCCCTTGGGCCCCCAATTAAAAGGGCCTTCGTTTCCTGGTTTTAGCTTAAAAAAAAGGATTTTGGCAAATTTTGTGGGTTTTTGTTTTTTTGTTTGAGACCATCGGGAAAAAAGGGGGGTTTGCCATTAACTGGGTTTCCAGAGATGTATTTTTGCCTATTGGTTTTTAAAGGGGGGAAATTTTTAAACACTTTTGTTTCTTTTAGTAAACCCCAGTCTCCAATTTTTTGTTGATAGGCATAACCGGGGTTTTTCCCGGGCCCACAGTGGTTCCCCCAACTAACTGGAATGTTTTTTTTTTTTTAAAATTTTTTTTAAAACCCCTAAAGGGTTTTTTTTAAAAAAATTTTTTTTTTTTTCCAGGGGGATGGGCCATTTTTAGTTTTGGAAAAAACCCCTCAGAACCGGGGCCTTTCCCCTGGGCCCCACCCAACAACCTTGGTTTTTTTCCAACGTTCCAAAGGCATTTTAAAAACCCCCCACCCTTTCTTCCCCAAACTATGGGCGGGTTTGAAAAAGGGGGGAAAGGATTGCCCCCTTGGGGCCCGGGGGATTCTCAGGGCCCAAATTCCCGGGGGAGGGCCGCCTGTGGATTGGCGGGATTGAAAATTAAGTTTAGACGTGCCGTTGGGGGGGAAAGGAACCCCCCTAAATAAAAAGGGGGGAACGGTGGGGGGGGGTTTTTTTTTTAAATTTAAAAAATTTTATATTTTTTTATATTATATATTTTATATATATATATTTAGTATTAAAATCCCACATATATATTAAAATATAATTATATTATCCCCTTTTTGTACACAAAGCCCCCCTCCCAGCCACATCCCCTGCAAAAAACCAATACATTTCCTGGAAATCCTTTAAAAGAAGACATTTTTTTGTTTTTCCTATCCTACATTGAAAAACCTTTGAGTTTCTGGTTCCCCCATTTTTTTTGGGAATCAAAAAGTTGTTTATCCTCCCCAGACTCCTCCGGGATATAAAAGAAGGCCTTTTTGGGACCCCCATTTGGAAGACCCCGGGTTGTCTCCTTTTTTGAGAGGTAAAATTATTGTTGGGACTGCCTATTTGAGGTTTCCCCCTTAAAAGTAGGGGGTAGACTTTAACATCCTTTGATTAAAATATGTGAAAGCCGGGGAAAAACCCCCAAAGTTTTTTAAATGATTTAACCGGGGGGAAATTAAAGGCTTCTTTGGGGGGTTTTCTCCTTATGTAAATTTTTTTGGGCCCTTTTTTAAAAAATTAAGTGGTGCCCCCCCTGGCATATGAGTTGACTTTTTTTTTTAAATATTTTTTTATTATTATATATATATATTTTATATATATATATATATGGGTGTGTGCGGGGCCCTCCCAGGGGGCCCCCAGGTTTCTTTATGTTTTTTCAAAAAGTTTTTTTGTGCAAAAAACTATACGTTATTTTGGGATATATTGTTTTTAAAACCTTTTATGGGGGGGAAAAGGGGGGTCCCTTCCATTTTGATTTTCTGACCTTTCCCCCACTTAACAGGTGTCAAAAGAAGGGCTTCCCAAGGTTGGGGTTTTTTTTAATTTTTTCTCTCGGGTTTAAAGGAGGTCTTTTTTGCCAAAAGTAAAGAGGCCGGGGATGTGGCCTTTTGGGAGAGGAAAAAGATAGTGTAGGATGCCCTATTTGAGATCAAGTTGAAAAATTGGGGCAGCCTTAAAAAAATCTTTTGATCAAAAAAAATGTGAACCGGAATTTTCAAAAATTTTTTTTAAAAAATATATAAACTCCCAAGGGTTTTGCCCAAATTTAAAAATTTTCCCTTCATCCCCCCAAAAAAAAAAGTCCCTACACAGCTCTGTATATGGAAAATTTAAAAAAAATTTTGGGGTCTCGGGAAAACCCGAGATGCATAAAAAAATTGTTTTAAAAAATAAACCCCCTTTTTTTTTTTTTTAAAGTGCTTTTAAAATAAAAAAAAAAATATTAAAAATTTGGGGCACCGTAATCGTATTGACCCAGAGAGTAAATCTAATTGTTCATTTTTACTGCGGGGAAAGAGCCTGGGTTAAAAAAAAAAAAAAAACCCTTACTAGGATTGCAGTATTTTCTTTCAAACCCTTTCCTTCTAAAAAAATGGATTTTAAAAAAAATCAAAAAATTTTTGTCCCCAAAAAAAGATACCAATAAAAAACATCAACTTTTTTTCCGCAAAAAAAAAAAGACCCAACACAGCTCGTAAACTGGAAAAAATAACAAAATTATGGCTCTCAGGACTATGGCGGTGCAAAAAAAGTTTTTCCTTTTTTAATTAAAAATGTTTTTTTTTGGTAAAAAACAGTAAAAACCCATTAAAAAAAATAAAAATTTGGGTTTATGTTGAAATCGCATGACCTGCTGAGTAAAACGCTGTCTTTATACGCTGGTGACCGCTTTTAAAAAAAATAAAAAATCTCCGGGAAAGCTTATTTTGTTCAAAATGCCTCCAAAAAACCTTAATAAAAGTGTCAATGCGTCATATGCCCCCCTAAGGGGTTTAAAAAAAACTTCAACTCATCCAGCAAAAAACAAGCCTTATCAGCTCCCCTGCACAGAAAAATAAAAAAATTTTGGGTGTCGAATAGGACAAATAAAAACGCAATTTCTTTAAATAATTTTATTTTGTAAACTTAAAAAAAAATAAAAAAATATTTCAAAATTTATTCATTGCAATTGCACCCACCCCCCCAAATAAAATTTTCCTGTCATTATCCCATACGGCGAACACTGTAAAAATGAAGCCCAAAAAACAAAGGTGGAATGGCGTTTTTTCCCCCCTTTTTTTAGCCCAAAATTTTAAAAAATTATGGACCCCTTAAAACCTAAAAAACAGTACCCAAAAATAGATCCCTGGGGTGTTTTTTTTAAAACCCAAAAAGGGGTGACTTCTGGAAGGTTTCACCCTTTCTGGTATTTGGGGGCTTTGCAATTTTGTGAAATGACCCCCACCAAAATCTGCTTTCCCAAAACCAAATTGCGCTCCCCCCTTGTACGCCCTGCCATGGCCCAAACAGCAGTTTCCCAACCCCCCATGTAGGGTTTTGGGCCGAATTTGGGAAAGAAATTGCTTAAAAAAATTTTGGGGGATGTTTTTTTTTTACAGGTTTCCCTTTGAAAATTTTCAACATTTTCAGTTAAATTTGCAGATTTTTGGGAAAAAAAAAAAAATCATTTCCCCGCCAAAAACGCTAAAAATTTTTGTAAAACCCCACCTGTGGGGAGTTAATAAAATCCTACATACTGGATTTATTCATTAAGGGGGTATTTTCCCAAATATGGGGTTTTTTTTTTGGGGTTTTTTTTACGTTTTACCCCCTTTGGGTGTCCGAAACCTAAAATGGGCCTAAATAAAATTGTAATAAAAATTGGGACCCAGATTCCGGGGGTAAGTGCACCTCCTTTTCTGGGGTTGGGGTTTGAGCCAAATAGCGCACTAGGGCCAATAGGGGATAGCTCCCCCGAAAAAAAGCAGAATTTTGGGGAATAAATTTATTAATTTGGAAATTTTCCCTGATCACATCTACCGGTTTTTGGGGAATAATTTTTTGAAAATTGAAAATCGGGAAAAAAAAAATTTAAAATTTTTAAAATTTAAACCTCCACTTTGTTTTAAATTTTCCTGTGAAAAACCAAATTGGCTAAAAAATTTCCCAAAATGCTGTTTTGAATACTTTAAGGGGTGTGGGTTTCTTGTTTGAGGTCATTTATGGGGTATCTAACTTTAAAGGGCCCAATCAAAACCACGTTAAAAATGGATGGTCCCTAAAAAAAAAGTATATTGCAAATTTTTTGAAAATGTGAAAATTTAAATACAAAATTTTTAAGCCCCCCCTAATTTTCATAAATAAAAAAAAAACATTTAAAAAAAAATTCCAAACCCACAGTTTGGGCATATGGTAGATGCTATTATTAAAAATATTTTGAGTGGAATAACTATCTGTCTTTTCATGCAGAAATTTTTTTAAGTTTTTTAAAATGGTAAATTTTTCAAATTTTTCACGATACTTTGAAAATTTTTCATCAAATAAAAAAGCGGACTTTTGGACCAAACGTTTCTACATATCTTAAAGAACAATGTATCACTCAGAAACAGTCTCTGAATCACTTGATACTTTTAAAGTGAGGTCAAAATTATGTTCCTCACATACCGTGACACATGACAGATTTCAAAAATAGTGTCTCTAGTACTGAGAGGCCATACTGTCCTCCGCGGTAAGGGTTAACAACTGAAAATAACCTAAAGCTAAATTTTACATTAAATACCCCACAGATGATCGATTGTGATCCAGATTTTTACATTTTTAATTGTACTATCGTTACATTTGAAATTTAGTTTTTGCTGCATTTAATTCTACATACAGCAATGCGAGCCAGCACAGGTCTATGCCCAGAACCTGTGTTCACACTCAAGCAGGATCAGTGCCACAGCTTCTATTCACTGCATGACTAATTCTAATTGACTTTTCTTTTATTTTACAGCCCTATCTATAGCCTTTTATATACATGTGCTGGCCCATTACTTAATTCCATAATGCACCAAAAACACACAGGGGCAGAGGCGCGTTGAACACTTTAGGCTCCCATTTATAATCAGCAGCAAAAACGACTTTCATACCGTCAGGCGACATTACTACACTGAAACAACTTAGATGCAGAAATTAAACTTTTCACGTGCATTATATTCATATCATGTCCCCCGATTGGAGTTTATTCATGTGACTTAAGCTGCGTATACTGGATTAAGAGTTCCTTGGTGGTCCATTATACGTGATTGACACCTATCCTGTAATGATGTGCATATTGAGACACCTGTCAGTTGGTGATACGACCGCCTACTGGACTCCTTAATTCAGAATAAGTAAGTTAAATGAATAAACTCCAAGGGCCTCAAGTATGAAAACTATCCAGGTCTAAGACTTTCTTTGTTGAACGTTGGCAATCACAATTCAGATCACCCCTTTTATGTTCACATATAGTCGCTCCTTGAACAAAATAAAAGTGGATCTCTGATTGGTTGCTATGGGCAACAAAGAAAGTCTTAGACCTGAATATTTTACATACATGAGGCCCCAAGTTCTGCTAACTCTTTCCAAACAAAAAGATATCTGCTCAGCGCCTCCATCTCTATAATACGCTGCTGGCAGATCGGATAGTATGTTTAATATGACAGGTTCCCCGTTACATAAGGCTCGGTCTACACGGCATTGGACAAAAAAACTCACTGAAAACCAAATCCTAAAACTGTTCATAAAACTATGAGTGCATGTGTCCAAGAAACAAGCTCAAAAACCGACCTTTTTTTGGTGCGTTTTGCATTTTTTTGTGCATTTTTTGCTTGTTTTTGCAGAAATGCACAGCATTATAATAGCTTTAGATTTATGCAAAAAACATGCCAAAAAAATGCAAAACATGCGCGTTACATAGCCATCATTAGTAAATTTACTGAGTCCCTTGGTCATGGCATTATTCAAAAACGACCGGGAGCCAAGAAATGAGCAGAAAAAAATAGTTCTGTGTAAACTATAGAACTTTTTACTATTAAATTCTATGGGAGCTGTTTTCAATGTTTTTTTTCAGCAGTTTCAGAAAACTAAAAACACTGAAAAAAACTACCGAAAATGTGTGGAGTGGAGACATAGCCTAACAGTGCTATACAGTGCAAAAGCAAATACCACCATGCAGTGCTTGAATAATACCCAAATAAAATCTCTAGCTTGATTGGAATATATCTAATAACATGTCTAAATAATAGTGATAAAAAAATAAATATCTATCGGTTCCCAACTGGTGAGCCCCATCAGTAGTAACGGGCACGATGCGTCCCCAATCACGTATGAACTTGCTTCTCGCGTCCCCTTCAGTAGGGAACAGGCTGTAATCGTGTCCGCTTCAGTAGGAACTGTGCGGAGGCGTCCCCATCATACGAACGGCTTGATAGCCTCCCCTTCAGTATGGCGCAACTGCCTAGATGCGCTGTACCGCTCATCATTAGGAAACAGGCTGATGCGTCCCCCCACAGTACGAACGTCTGATGCGTCCACCTTCAGTACGAAACGGCTTGCGCACTTGACCTCCTCTTCAGGTACGAACGGCATATGCAGTCCCCTTCAGCAGCGAACGGGACTGATGCGTCCGCCTTCAGTAAGCAGAACGGCTGATGCGTCCCCATCAGTTCGAACGGCTGATGCGCACCCACATTCAGTAATGAACGCTAGAATGCGCCACCCTTCCTTCGGAAAGGCGATGCAGACCCCCTTCCATTATGGAACGTCATATGCGTCCACCTTCATAGGAACGCTGATAGCGATCCCCATCACTTAGGACAACGGCTGACGCACTCCCCTTCATTACGGAAACTGCAGTGATGCGTCCCCATCAGTACGAACGGCTGATGCACCCCCTTCAGTAGGAAGGGCTGATGCGCCCCCTTCAGTAGGAACGGCTGATGTGTCCCCTTCAGTAGGAAACGGCCTGAGTGTCGTCCCGCCATCCGATAGGGAATGGCTGATGCGTCCCCTTCAGTAGGAACGGCTGATGCGTCCCCTTCAGTAGGAACGGCTGATGCGTCCCCTTCAATAGGAATGGCTGATGCGTCCCCTTTTCAGGTAGGCAACGGCTGAACGGGCGACCTACCAATCATTAGGAACGCGGCGATGTATCGTTGTTTGGGCACCTATTTGAAAGAAGAGATATCATTACTCATATCTATTATTATATAAGCCGCCAACATATTCCGCAGCACTTTATAATATAGAGGTGTATAATACATCGACAAAAACATTACACAGTGCAGAATTACTTAACAGATAGTACACAAGGTGTGAGGTCCCTTCTCGCAAGAGCTTACAATCTAATGAAGGTGTCTGGGTGGAAACAAAGGGGTAGAAGTGCTTAATTTAACAATGGTCCAGCCTTGTATTCAAAAATAGTGAGGTGGTTTACAACAACAAAATAAAAAATGTGGTTTGAACCTGCCACCATGAGCAGTACATCGATCAACTCTGTACGAAGCAGGGTTCCAACAACCGCACGATACACCGTCAGGCAACCGTGCACCGTGCCTACAAGCGTCGTCCCCTGCGCGTCCGTGGCGCCAGTACTAACACCAGATCCGGCCTCCCAGGTAGACTTTAGTCGCGTGACGGTCAGCATCTTCTCTGCGACGTTCCATAGCCATGTAAACCGTGCGTTCGGGAGCAGAGATATCAAGGCTGCGCACACACTACGTGGCACGGCACTGCATCGTAGAGACACGCATGGTATGTCTTCCAATCACCGTACCCTCGCTCTCCCTACTACAGCTAGTATATGTCGGCGATCAACCTGCGCACTCCGCATCTCGCGAGGAGCGAGCGCAGGGAGTGTGCATCGAACACAGTTACGTCTACACCCCCCGCGCCTGCTCGATGCTGGCAGATGTGATCCCGGCTGGCTGAGGGAGTGGGCTAGTGAGTCTCGGCCTAGATCCTGGAAACCAGGTGATTATGACTCACCAACTTTATTTATTCTTTACTTCTATTTTTTTAATTGCCCTGGCTGGCCTACTAGGGCAGTATGTATGTATTATAATTACTGTGGGCAGGCTATCTTAGTTCATTCACTAATTACTGGGTAATAGCTAGGCTATGTATTACATAATTACCACTGAGGGCAGCTATCCTATGTATCTCAATACATTGAGCTTGGGGCAATATGCTATGTGATATTACATAATTACTGGGGCTTTCCAGTTATCTACTATATTATCATTACAGGGCAGTTTTATCTCTGTATTCATTCAATATGCTTGGGTCGTTACATCTCTGTATTAATCCATTATCGGGGCAGCATATCTACTAATATTAATCACTATATTGGAGTTCATGTTGTCTATTATACATATCTTATCACTATGGGACGTGTCAATAGCTATCTATTATTTTATCACTAAATGGGGGCGCCAGCACATCTATATATTAATCACTAATTGGGGCATCTATGTATTATTACAGATCCCTACAGGTGACACTTATCTCATGCATTATTATCACTACAGGGGCATCTATGTATTTAGTATCATCTACACAGAGGGGCAGATATCTATAGTGTTATATTAGTGTTGAGACGATTAATAATCGACAAGTTGCAGATCGGACACGGTATTATACGTTGATCACGATTTTCTTAGACTCTACATCGATAATTTTTGTCTCAAAATCTGTGCATAATATATTAATACGATCCATTTATGTCGGCGCTTCCTTCATTTTTGGCGGCCAACACAAAATTAAGCTTACAGTGAATAGAGCAGGGTGAGCATGTGTGATGCGACGTCATGCGTACCTTTTGATTGTATATGGGTTGCGATTGCTGCTGGACAAATACATAGACCCTTGTTCCTTAACCGTAGAACATCTCTCTGTCCTGTTCATGATCAGTGTGTGCGTCCTTATCTCAAAGTGATATAGGACTTTTAGCTGTGAATCCTTAGAATCTTAGATCAGAGGATATGCATATTTCTTGACGGTAGATTACATGCAGAGTCAACAAATTTTCAAATGATCCTCTAACCAGCATGTAAAGACACCGGGGTTGAGCAGTCGGGGTGAGGGCGAGCGCGGGCGCACACAACAAGCTCTTTAATCAGAATACTGTATATTGTGCCTGACACCCATGACTTCGTGTGAGATCAGTTTGCATTGCAATAGCTATTATTCTTAATCATGTTTTCTGTGTTTTGAACAAATTACTTGGATCATTGGGCAGCCATGAACTTATATTAGAATCATAATTTTTCATAATGTAACTGGCCGATCTAGTCTTTTTGTAGTTTGTCAAAACTCCACTTTTATTATCAGTAAAACATTTCACAATAGTGTTTCTTTTTCACTTTTGCCCAGTCCCACTTTGTTGATAGAGTACCCCTGGCAGTTTTACCTTTGAATCCATCAATTATTTAATGTCACCTCAGTGTTTATAGGTGCCAAACATATCACTTATATTATCCTATAATCAATAGTCACGATACGACGTTTTTTTCAGTCTTTTAGGCCCAGTCCAGCTATTCTGTTCTCAGTATCAGAGCCCCCCTTGCAGTTAAATTAAATCACATCCATTTTGTAGATCACACACAGGTTTAAATGTGTCGCAACAATATCTGTTTTACTTATCTTTATACAATTCAGATACGTGTTTTTATTTCCACTTTGCCCATCCAGCTTTGAGTGACATAAGGTACCCCATTGGCAGTTAAATTTAATCTCTCCATAACAACTTTTGTAGTCCACCACAGGTGAATTCATAGTTGCCACAAATACTTTATATCCGTTATACACTTCACAATAATACAAGTTTTTTTCAGCTTATGTGCCATCCAGCAATCCATGTTCTGATAGTAGCCACCTTGCATTCAATTGATCCAGGCCATTTGTAAGTCACCAACAGGTGTTATTGATAGGTGCCAAAAATCTAACTACCTTTTATTATCTGTATTACATACAAGATACGTGTTTTTCACTCTTATGACCCACATCCAGCTTTGTTGATAGAAGTACCTTTGCAGTTAAATTATAATACAGCAATTTGCGCGTAGATCACCACAGGTGAATGATACAGTGCCAAAAAAATACACTTTTATTATCCTTAAACATTTCCAGATACTGTTTTTCTTTTCACTTCTTAGGTCACAGGCCCGACACATTTTATTGCGCTGATATAGTGCCACCTATTCAGCTTAAAATTTGAATCCAAGCAAGTTTTGTAGTCACTCACAGGTCGCGTAATTGATAGGTGCCAAAATAAACTTTTATTATCCGTATACATTTCAGATACGTGACATCTTACATCACTTTGCGACAGGCCGGCTTGTTGATGAGAGCCACACTTCCCGCACGTCTAAATTTGAACCCAATCAATATTTTGAGAGTCACCACGGTAAATTGAGTAGTCCAAAAATAGCCTTTTAATATCATATTATTAAATTTCAGATACTTAGCATTTTTTTTACTTGTGCACAGGCATCTTTGTATTGATAGAAGCCACCATGCAGTTAAATTTGAATCCATGCAAATCTCATGTAGTCACACACAAGTGAATTGATAAGGTGACAAAAAACCTTATATTATCCGTGACACATTTCAGATCTGCTTATTTTCCACTTTGTGCACAGCCAACTTGTGATCGATCCACCTTGGCATTAAATCTTTCGAAATCCAGCAATTCTATGTGTCACATTCATCCCACAGTTGTATTGATAGATGCACAACAATACCTTTTTCTTACATTATCCGATTATACCATTTCAGATACGTGTTCACTTTTTACACTGTTGGCACAGGCCAGCTTGGCGTGTTGTTAGAGTCCACCTTTGCCAGGTTAGATTTCAATAACAGCAATATTGTAGTACCACCACAGGTCTTTATTGTATATGTGCCAAACATCACCCATATATTTTATCCGTATAACATACAGTTCGATACATGTTTTTTATCAACTTTCGGCACAGGCCAGCTTTGTTTGAAGAGAGCCACCTTTCATTTAAAATTTCAATACAGCAAATTTTGTCTTTTGCATTTGAGGGCATTTGAAATAGCTGTGATTTGCCATCTATTTAATTAGAGGACGTTCCAAAACCTCTTCCATACCCTCTCAATTTTTACTCTGTTCTGAACATGTAGCGCAAATTGCAGGTGTACGTCTCAGCACAGTGAGGGGGTAGGACATGGAGGTAGAGGTACGAAGAGAAGGTGAGTCGTCCTTCCAGATGCTGGCGACAAACACTCAAGCCATCTTATTAGTCAGTTGCAGGTCACCGTCAGGCCTGTACATCTCTGGGTCAGGCCCTGTTAATCTCAGTAACGAACAGTCGTCGCCAATCTGGTTTTCTTCAGTAGTTTTAATGCTACCTGCCTTTCCAGCAGTCTTCTCCCTTCCTCGTCCTCAACCTTCACAGATGCCACAAATTATCCTCATCATCATCATGCCTCCGTCCCCCATGAGCGCATGCAGCCCTAAATGTACACCTCGTGTTGGTACCCCCACTGTGTGCACTACTTCATTTTCTTGAATACCTCTTTGATAGCCACAGAAGATGAGCGTGGTAGGTGCGTCAGACAAGCAGTTAAAAGATCAAGAGGGCCCAAAGCAGGATGCATGTTTCAATTCTCTGCTCGTGCACAGTTACTGATGCCATCAGTGGAGGACAAGGAGTCCGGTCAAATCGCAAAAATCCCGGGTGGTCGGCAAAGCCTTGCCAGACCCTCTTGCTTGTAGCCCGCAGCTCCTGGATGCGGAATGTCAGGGACGACGAAGTCACTCTGTGTTGATGATGACGACATTGCAGATCCAACGTGTTCCTTTATCAGCATAATTTGCTTTCGAGCGCTTCATCACGGTATGAGGAGGAAGTACGATGGGGTAGTGTCACACTACGGGTTCCCGCCTCAAAAAGGAGAGGGCGGTCGCAGAAGTATGCCTGAATGATTCCGCCAGCCCACGGTCAGCCGGAAACCCCGCTCCTGCGCCTTATTGCCGAGTCAAAAAAGGTCCCAGGACCTCTCACATCCTTGGGTCCTTCTTTGCGCCAGCCTCCTGATTCACCCCAGCGAGTCCTTATGCCTCCTTTTACGTAAACGCATAAGATAGAGCACAGCAATCCAGGTGTTTAACCCACCACCGACATGTCCTAGTCACATGCAGCGAATGCATGAGTTGAAATGGAGGCAACACTCGCCAAAAAGGCCAGACCGACGCGGCTTCCAACCACTGTCACCCCTCATGTCTCCGCCTCCTCCTCGCTCCGCCACCAACCAAGCGTTCCTTCAGCTGCCCATTGTCCTCTCAGAGTCATGATCAGGGTATCAGCCTCCGTCCTCAGCCTCCACCAGTCAGCCCGAGTAACCAACCAATCACCACCAGAGAGATCCACATCCTACCCCTTCTCCCCTCCCCGCCAGTTTTGACGACCTGCCCGCCGTACAGCGGCCAGTCTAGCAGCCAATCCTTCTGTACTTCCCAGGTTTGGAAGCAGAAGAAACACTTTAACCCAAACCATCCCAAAGCCAAAGAAGTCCTAAAATGTCGGCATTGCCAGTAGCGCTTGTTTGCCTTGGAAATGTTGGCCTTCCGTCTTGTGGACACAGATGGGTTCCGCCACTGTCATACCCTTGCCTGCCCCCAAAACCAAGATGCCGAGCAGGCATTCTTTGCCAGACAAAGCCGTCTCTGCCCTGGTCCAGCCACGTGTCCATCTAAAATTTCACAGCGCGTTGTCCAGAGCAATCGTGACGGGAAAAGTCCATCTGACCCACCGACACTTGGACTAGTAAATGCACGGCCAAGGCCGCTATACTCTCTGTGGACAGCACTCTCTGGTGAGCTGTGGATGGTCTCTGGTGGCTGACGTGGCTCTCAGGCACGCGCACCGTCTCTTCAAAACCGCAACGGATGGTGCAGGGCTCTTTCCCGTGCAAGGTCCCTTTGGTGGCATCACGTTGCCCAGAGAAACCAGTGTGCCCATTGTTGAAACTAATCTGTTCCTTGGAGACCGGTACCACACACAGGTCAGGAGCTGTGGACGGCACTCCGCAACGAGACACGAGCACTGCGCAGGGTGACAAGAACTTGTCTGCCGGGCAAGGTTGTGTGCGATAACATCGAAATCTGCCTGCCACCCTTAAGATCGGTAGGGCTGGAGGCACATCCTTCCAGGCACATGTCATGAACCTCGTCTTCTCCAGAAATTTCTAAAGAGCTTACCCGTGTCTGGACTGTCCTGCTACGGAGGCGAAGGAGCTCGAAGTCCTGAGTTCGCACTTCCGCCGTTCACATCCCGCTTCGTTCCGCCTGGCTGCGTTGCAGCGTCAGCTCAGCTCCTCCGACAACCTTCTCATTGTTGACGTGGCAACACGCTGGAATTTCCACCCTCCACATGCTCCAGCGATTGTGTGGAGCAGCGCAATGACATAACAGCCAGTACTAAGTGACACATGGCCTGACACGAGCACGGTGTGACCACGGGTTGTTTGAGCCACCGAGAATGGAGAGTCAGGTGAAAGAGCTCTGCACCATCCTTGCCAGTTTTTGAAGAAGCCAACCAAAATGGTCCATGTGCGGCACATGCCCTTGTCAGCATGAGCATTGATGTGTGGTGATCTAGGTTCCGAAACGATCGTTGGATCACTCCTGAACCAACAGGTCCCCGCCAGTGACAGGCTGTGAGGAGACAGACCACAGAGCCTTTCTCTCCGTCGAATCCACAAGGCCCGACAGTTTCTCAATTTTTATCGGTCTTCATTAGGCAGGGTTCGGGGTCCAGCTAGTGCCAGAGGTGGAGCATTCAGCTCTCATTGACAGCATCATCTGAAGCAATCAGGGCTGTGTTTAAGCATGGCTGGATGGGAAGCGGGGGGGGAAGAGGTGAGGAGGATGAAGGAGGTATTCCTAGACACCTGACCGTTACCGACGTCCCCTCCTTGGAAAGAGGTTGGCGCGAAGCTTTGAGGCGGGGAGAAGATGAGGAAGATCAGTTTGGCTCAGTGCCCCTCTGACCCAGAGGCTTGGGAAATAAAGGCTCCAACCTCACATGAGTGCTTGGAAGCTCCATTTCCTCCAACAATGATCCTCGCATTAAGGCCATCAAACAATAGAACAAGCAGTTACTGTGTGGGCCACAGGGCCGTCTCTTCATATGGCCAGAATAGGCCATTGCCCAGGGGCCCCAACCGATCTCAGGGGGCCCTCCCGGGCAGCCGACTACCCTGCCCATGAGAGCCGACATCCGGTGATTTCAGCGTCCCGCGAGCGCCGTCCTCGGACGTACACGATCAGGATGCTGGGGTTTCCCCTGCGGCCCCCGAGTACCAGTGCTCCAGCCTGTGGCGCAGCCCCCCTTGCATACCCACGGCTTGCATGCCTGGGTCACAGACCCAGCCATGTAGCCATCACGGCCCCGCCTGCACCGCGCGGCATCGGGCAGCAGCGATGAGGCTTGAACATCTAGGGATCTCATTTGTAGATCCCGTATGTTCATCTCCTACCAGGAGGCCCGCGGGGTCAGGTCGCGCGACTTTGCGATGACGTCAATCGCGCCCTGCTCCGCGGCCATTGCCGTCTGCTGGTGAATGTACCACAGGCTCCGGACGAGAAGATGAAGGCGGTAAATCCGGTAAGTAAGATTTTTATTTTTAATTTTTTAAAACTACTGCCTGCCGTGCCCATATACCCTTGCCTGCCTGGCTATAGTACTCCTGCCTGGCTATATACCCTGCCCTGCCCTGCCCATATACCCTGCCCTGCCTGCCTATAATACCCTGCCTGGCTATAACCCTGCCCTCCTGCCCATATACCCTGCCCTTCCTGCCCATAACCCTGGCCCTGCCTGCCCATATAACCCTGCCCTTTCCTGCCCACATATATCCCTGCCCTGCTGCCCATCTACACTGCCCTGCCCTGCCCATATACCCTGCACCTGCCTGCCCATATACCTTGCCTGGCTACATACCCTGCCCTGCCTGCCCATATACCCCCATGCCCTGCCTGCCCATAATACTTCCCACTGCCTGGGCTATACACAGCCCTGCCTGGCTATAAACACTGCCCTGCCTGCTCTATATACACTGCCCATGCCTGCCCATATACTGCCCCTGCCTGGCTATATAACCCTTGCCCCCTGTGCTATTATAACCTCGCCCTTGCCCTGCCCTAATTAGTTGCCACCTGCCCTGGCTATACACTGCCCTGCTGGCTATATACACTCGCCCTGCCTGGCTATATCCTGCCCTGCCTGGCTATACATCTGCCCTGCCTCCCAATATAGAAGTGCCCCTGCCATGGCTACATACGACTTCCCTGCCCTGGCTACATACACTGCCCTGCCTGGGCTCTATAATACCCGCCCTGCGCTGTGCTATACACCTGCCCTGCCTGCCCATATACTGCCCCTGCCTGGCCCATATACTGCCCTGCCACTGCTTATATCCGGTCCTCCTGGCTATATCCCCGGCTCCTGCTGCCCCTAATTACTAAGATGTTTTTGCTTACATTCTGCAGTTGTGGACGAGTGAGGCCTGCCGGGTAGATAGTTGGTTATGTGTAAAAGGAAAAGGGAAAAAAGAACAGCTTCTCAGAGATAACTCGACTGAAAAGACAGGACGCCTCCGGTGATCCCTGGGTGTCATGGTTTTCATTTTGCTACTATATTCGATTATGCTGTGGTCCTTGTCATGTTATAGTGACCTGAGAGCTGATTAATGTTTATATATTGTTTCTTTAGTATTTATTTATTTATTTTCTTTGGGTGGGGGTGGTGGGGTTTGTTGGGGAGATGGTTTTTGTTAGGGTGGGAGGTTTGTTTAGTGGATGGTAGGGGAGGGGGGCCCCAGTACACCTCTCTGCCCAAGGGGCCCATAGTGCTTTTAACAACGGCCCTGGGTGGCACCCTCCTGATCCCCGTAACAAAACAACAACTCAGCACTTTTCCTCCACCCACCCAGAATTAGAGAGAGTAAAAGCAGAAATGGAGACCTTTCTGATGTGATCAACTGGAGACATCTGTTTACGCTGATTCACAGTTCCTCAATGTCACGGCGTGGAACAACATCAGCGACGTGACTAGCATTAGAGTGCCAAGTAGCCGTATCGGCAGCAGCAGGCATAGGTGGCTAGAAGCCTAATGGGTGACCCTCTGGCAATTTTTTTTTACCACCCACCAACGCATGAATGAGGGCACACACCAACACCGGAGCCCAGTTAAAGATCATGGTGAGACTATTGATTTAAAACGATGTTTTTGTTGTTTTGGCCCCAAATAGACTTCGGGGATCCAAAATGGAGAATGGCCCGAGCTCGCTCGCCCCCCATAGAGGTGTTGTCCTGCCCAGCAGCCGCGCATAATAGCGGCCTTCAGCACAGTGGAGGATATTACAGACAAACACATCCCGGGTTTCCACAGATAAAGGAATTTTGTTTTTTCAAGATGAATCAGGATGGATCTCTGTGTGTTTTTGGCCCCAAAAATTGCCGAGGTACGTTAGTTTTCGTTAATTTAATTTTCCCTTAAACAGAAAAGGTCCTCTTGAAACTTTTTTTTTAAAAAAGATATTTCTTAGCAATTTTTTTTTTCTTCCCCAAAATTTTTTTTTGGGGGTTTTGTTTTAGGGATTAAAAAACGCAAGGTTTCATGAAACCCGTTTAAAATTTTCTCACTTTATCTTTTAGAAGTTTTCGCATTGTCAATGGTTTTTTGGGAATGTTGCTTGGATACAGCTATAATTATGGTCCTTTGGAACAGAAATGGGCTTCTAAGTGGCATTTCTCCATAAATTTTTAATAGTGGTGGAAGTCATATTTAAATTTTTTGGGGGGCAGTTTCTTGAGATACAGCTTAAATTATGGTCCTTTTAAAAATGTGGCTTCTAAGTGGATTTCTCCTCAAATTTTTAAAAGTGGGGGAGAATTATTTTTAATTTTTTGGGTCATGTTGCTGTGAGATACGCTTAATCATGGCCCTTTTTGGGAAAGAAATATGCTTCAAAGTGGATTTTTCCCTACAATTTTTAACAGTGGGTGAGAAGTCTTTTTATAATTTTTGGGGTCAGTGTTTTAAATGCAGGGAACGCACAGGTCCTATTTAAAAAAAAATTTGTTTCTAACAGCATTTGTTCTTACAATTTTCAAAAAATGGCTCAAGGTATGTTTTGAATTTTTGGGGATTTTGCTGTGAATGCAGCTATACTACGGGCCCTTTTTAAAAAAATGTTGTTTTTAAAAGACTTTGTTTTCAAATTTCAAGAGTGGCTAAGGGTGTGGTGCTGTCCG
>JAODAL010007263.1:0-126723 GCA_025379985.1 Phyllomedusa bahiana
TTGACCCAATCTGAGTCGCACGTTAGATGAAACCCGATTTTAAAGTCTCCCCTGTACTAGGTGTAAAAAATGTTACCCAAAAAATTCCAAATTTTATCCAACAATTGACACAGGAAAGACAAAAAAAAAAGAGCCAAATGGGGTTTTTTTTCCCCAAAAACGATTTTTTTAAACCCTAGGTTTGCCTATTTTTTTTTCAAAAAACGGTCTTTTAAATTGAAAAGTTTCCAAAAGGGACATTAAGGCTTGTTTGGGAAATTTCCGGTTTTTTCTGAAAAATTTAAACCCGTAAAAGGGCCCAATATTTTTAATGATGTTAGAGATTTTTTTGTGAGTTTGTATAGGTGGAGACAAAAGAAACCCAAAGGGGCCTATCTCTTATCTTTACCTGTTGTGGGACCCTCCTCCCCAAAAAAATTTTTTTCATTTGTAAAATGTCCTTGCGGTGTTATGTCTTTTTATGTAAAGCTATGATTATTAACACAGTTCAGGTGAGCGCTTTTTGGTTTCCCCCCCCTAATTTATGTAAAATTTTTGTATTACCTTTATATTTTTTTTGGGATAGTTTTTATGTATTTAAAATATTTACCCTTTTTTTGGACACAGGGATTTTAATGATATATTTGTGGTTTATTTTTTTACTTTGTCAGGGTCATTTTGTTAAATTTCTGTAAATCACTGTTTAATTAAAGTTTTATATTTTTTGGTTTTGCCACTATTTGTCACTTAAAAAGGCTTGTGAGGGGGGAAAAACCCTCTTTTGGGAACATTTTGGGAAAAAAAATTTCATAGTTTTTTTTTTTCCCAAAGTGAGTGCTGCAAGTTTTTCTCTTTGGTTTTGGGGATTATATATATATATATATTTATAAAATTTATTATATATTTTAAAATATATATATTTTATATATATATATGCAGAAATATTTTTTTGTTTGTGAAAAAAAGGGATGCTGTATACTACCACAGTGTATCTGTTGTGTCAGGGCGGGGATGACCTAATTCATCTGGTTATAAATTTAAATTTTTCATAGTTGAAGATTTTTATGAAAATTTTGGGACAAGTGCATTGGAAGTTGAAGGGGGTCTAAAAAGGCACCATCTAGGGATGGGTGTGTGTGTGTGGGGGGGGGGGGGGGTGGTACTCCTATAACATCATTCAAAAACTATTATTTGTCCCCATATTTAAGGAAATTGCCAATAATTATCCATAGCATTAATTACTGCTCCCTTTGCTATTTCAGTTTCCAGTAATTAGATGTTGGGGGCCCAAGTTATTTGTCTATGGCCCCCTATAAATTCTAATCAGCATATAAAGTCAAAAAAGCAGCTCACCTGTGACTTCCTTTGCGAGCTCTCGGTTAAGGGTGCCTTCCCTTATTTCCAAATGTAGACTGCAATCAAAGAGACTAACCGGCTTCAGCAAACGTTGAAGTGTTGGACATGGAGAAAATATATGCAGGTGCAGACCGGGCTTTAAAAAATTGTAAAAAATTAATTCTTCTTTAAAATCAAAATGCCAACATAGACATATAAACGAGAGACCCTTCCCCTGTTGTGGTGAGGACTGAATGGAGCTAGACCGCCGACGCGTTTCGGGTCACGTGACCCTTACTCATGGCTGTTGTGCATTTCCTCGTATCTCCATTATATAGGACCTTTCATACCTGATGTCAGTTCCTACTAATTAAAAAGTACCTGACTTATCACATTGTATCTAAAACATTTGTATATAGCTCCACTGTGTCAACCTATCTACCTCTAGTTACCTATTCACAGTTTAGTAGTGGTATTGTATATCTTGACGTATATTTAATCCCCTCTGCTCTAGTATCGAGGTGGAAAATCCACCAACCCTCTCTGGCTAGGATTTTCCCTATGTAGGTCCCCCCCTTGTGCTGAGCTGTAAAACTTGTTCTATGCCAATCACAGTAAGTGTGCTTAAATCTCCTCCGTGCACATCATGGAAGTGTTTTGATATGCTGAGGATTAAATTGTTCTGGTTTGTCTGCATCAGACTTTATCCCTTGGGACTTTCAGAGGGCCCGTTGTACACCCTACTATTGCACTTTACAACTCTCACAGTTTATGAGATAGATCACAAACTTGGTGTTGCAGTTAATGACATTTTTGTTTGGGAAAAGATTTGTTGTTAGTAAAGGATGTGAATACTGTCGATTTTTTTACATGACTACACATTTTGCATATTTTATGGCCACATCCATAGAACCCTTTTGATATTTAGCCATGTATTAGACTTATTTTTGATGTGTCAAACAAACTTGGTGAAACACGTGACCCCTATAGTAGGAGCCTTTCTTGATACAAATCGATGTTATTTTGTAGCATCTGTTTGATAGGTTTGTTTACTTTATAAAATTGGAAAGTGTGTTTTAACCATCTCACTATTTGGTCAAATTTATACTGTAATTAGTTAGAAAAAGTAATTACATTATTATTTGGTGCCTCATTTCTATGTTTTTTGACAAAAATTTTTTTCTTTCAATTTTATTTACCTTACGTATTGCTTTATCTAATAACATTTGTGGGAATCCACTATATCTAAGATTAGAACAAATGATTATTCTTTGTGTTTGATATTCTACTTTGTACTTTACTGTTTCTTTTTGCTCTGATGAGTTCTCCTATTGGTATATTCCTTACTACGTGTTTAGGGTGACAGGAATTTGCTCTGAGGATTGTGTTCCTATACAAGGGTTTTTTGTATGGTTTAACTCTGATTTTCCCATCTTCTCCTCCTATCAGTGTAACGTCAAGATAATTTAGGGCACTTTTTTGGTAATCATAAGTAAATTTCAGACCCATCTGATTATTATTGATATATGTAACAAAATCCTTAATTTTGTTATCCTCTCCCTGCCATATGAAGACCAAGTCATCTATATATTGAGTACCACTTGATGCAATTCACAAATGGTTGTTCCGGATTATATAGATACTTTTCTTCCCAGGAAAACATGTAGATATTAGCTAGGGAGGGTGAAAAGCGAGCTCCCATAGATGCTCCAGAGACTTGGTAGAAAAACTTATTGTCAAACATAAAAAAATTGTTTGCAAGTAGATATTCTACTGCCAATAGTAAAGATTGTTTTTCTCTAGTATATTTGCTAAACCTGGATAGAAAATCCTGGAGGACTGGGAGGACCTGGTCGTGTGGGATACTGTGGTATAGCGCCACCACATCACATGACAACCAGGTCCCCCCCCGGCCGGCCAGGGGCATGACTCCACAGTATGTACCATTTGTTTGGTGTCTCTAAGAAAACCCGGTAATTCCATGATCAGAGGTTTTCAATTGCACATCGACCAATCTCCCAGTTCTTCAAATTTAGTGAACCAATCCCTGAGACGATGGGTCGGAACGGTGGAGGGAACACCCCCTTATGTACTTTGGGGAGCGCATGGAAAATTGGCATTACTGGGTTAGTAATATTCATTTTTTCAGCTATTTGTGTTGTTAATATACCCATTCTGACTCCCTGTTCCAGCACATAACCCACAATGTGTCTGCTTTTAGTTGTGGGGTCGTTCTGTACTTGTCTGTATTTTGATGTGTCTGACAACAAAAGATTTAATTCTCTTTGATAAAGGGCTCGGTCCACAGGACTATGCCCCCCCCCTTTATCCGCTTGTTTGATTATTAATCTCTCATTGCTTTGTAGATCCTTAAGGGCTTTTTGTTCTTGTTTAGTCAGATTATTTGTCCTCTCTGATAACTGTTTGGTTTTTATCTGATGGTGTAACTTTAATAAATCTTCCTCTCTTCTATCTTGGAATATTTCCATTGTGCTTAATCTAGAATGAATTGGGTAGAAATATTCATTGCGTATAATGAAAGGATCTGCTGTCTCCCTATCTGGTGTGTGAATAGATTCTCCTTCCAATTGTCTAAGATTAGTAATGCCAACTAATTCCTTAAAATCTGGGATAATATCCTCCAGACTATCGTTTATTCTCTTGTCACCATCCATATCATTTTTATTATCATTTTCAACCTTGTCAGATGTGAAACTGGCAAAATGATTTTTTAGAGTGATTTGTCTTACTAACCGATTCACATCTAACAAGGTTTGGTATACATCAAAGTTAAATGTAGGAGAGAATCCTAAACCTTTATCTAAAACTGCTAATGCGCTTTCAGATACTATCTGTGCTGAGAGATTTATAACTGATGGTAATAGTTCCTCATTCTCCGAGTTTCCCCCCACCCTCTTCCTCCGGTGTTTACGGCCCGCCCTCCTCCTCTGCCGTTTTTTGAAGGTCTATTCAGACTTTGCTGCAAATCATCATTGGCTGGGTAAGGAGAGCTGGCTAGTTCATCTCTGTTAGCTGCGTTTCTTCTTGGTCTCCAATCCGCATTAGAGGAATGAGGGTCGTCGTTCTGACTTCCTTGTCTGAGTTCTCCTGAGGTGTCGGACGATGAATTTGTTCTAATCTTAGAGATAGGGGATTCCCACAATGGTTATTAGATCAAGCAATACATAAGGTAAATAAAATGGAAAGAGAAATTTTTTTTGTCAAAAAACATAGAAATGAGGCACCCAATAATAATGTAATTACTTTTTCTACTAATTACAGTATACAATTTGACCAAATAGGGGAGATAGTTAAAACACACTTGCCAATTTTATATGTAAACAAACCTATCAAACAGATGCTACAAAATAACATCAGATTTGTATCAAGAAAGGCTCCTACTATAGGATCACGTGTTTCCCCAAGGTTTGTTTGACACATCAAAAATAAGTCAATACATGGCTGAATATCAAAGGATTCTATGGATTGTGGCCATAAAATATGCAAAATGTGTAGTCATGTAAAAAATCGACAGTATTCACATCCTTTACAACAACAAATCTTTTCAATCAAAATTTCTTTAACTGCAACACCAAGTTTTTATCTTCTCATAAATGTGAAGTTTTAAAGGCAATATGTAGGGGGGTCAACGGGCCCTCTGAAAATCCGCATCGACGGGATAGTCTGATCAGACAAACCAAATTTAAATCCCCACAGTATAAAAAACTTCCATGATGTACGGAGGGGATTTAAGCACACTTAGGCCTGGACCGGCTTATTCCCCCGGATTTGTCCCGTATTGAGCGCACAAATCCCCCGTGAATTAGGGCGGGGACGGGCGGGCCGGGGGCGGCGGGGCGCCGCTCCCGGCCCCATAGACAATGCATTGTTTTTCGGCGCGTCCGCCCGTAAATGTGCATTACTTTCTCCCCCCAGGGGATTTGCCGAGGGGGGGAGCACGGAATCCACTGTTCTCTGAGCAGTGGATTTACCGTAATGACTCCGCGGATTGGCGCGTATTGAAGCGCAAATCCGGCGCAGAATACGGCGCCAATCCGTCGGCAAATAAGCCGTGTGAACGGGGTCTTACTGTGATTGGCATAGAACAAGTATACAGCTCAGCACAAGGGGGGGACCTACATAGGAAACTCCTAGCCAGAGAGGCTTGGTGGATTTTCCACCTCGATACTAGAGCACCGAGGGGATTAAATATACGTCAAGATATACAATACCACTACTAAACTGTGAATAGGTAACTAGAGGTAGATAGGTTGACACAGTGGAGCTATATTTCAAATGTTTTAGATACAAGTGATAAGTCAGGTACTTTTTTTAATTAGTATGGAACTGACATCAGGTATGAAAGGTCCTATAATAATGGAGATACGGAAATGCACAACAGCCATGAGTAAGGGTCACGTGACCCGAAACGCGTCGGCGGTCTAGCTCCATTCAGTCCTCACCACAACAGGGGAAGGGTCTCTCGTTTATATGTCTATGTTGGCATTTTGATTTTAAAGAAGAATTAATAAATTTTTGACAATTTTTTTAAAGTCCGGTCTGCACCTGCATATATTTTCTCCATGTCCAACACTTCATCGTTTGCTGGAGCCGGCTCGTCTCTTTGATTGCAGCCTATAAATTCTAGTTGCACATTTAGACACATAGGAGATTTCTAACTGGCCAAAAACACTCACCATTTGCCACCACCAAAACTTAAAAGATTAGGTTTTCTCTCAACCTCCTGGCCACCAGATTTGGCTGCAAATCTGAAAATAGTAAATTGATATTTACAGGAATAGACCAGTTTAGAAAATTGTATTTAATGCTATAGGATCCCCCAGAAATGCTACTTTACAAGAATTGCAGTGGTATCGGTGCTGCTGCAGGGATTATTTCACTGAGCGTCCTACAATTTCCAATGCTGAGAATAGTGCTTAATAACGCTCTCAGATCATGCAGTGACTTTCAAGTGGACCTTGACAAGACATTGTCTGTAGCAGCCAGATATTCTGCTATAATCTGATCACTGTGTACATTATAAAATAATCCACTTGTAGCAAAAAAAATCTATTTATTGGAACAAATTCTGCCATACATCTACACATTATCAATAGACGCAATACTTTAATGACTAAATTATGTGTACTTTTAAGGTTTATTTCAAAAGTTGAGCATGCTCTTGTTCATTTACCACTGCTTTCTTTGCTCATTTAGCCAAAGGGGGTTGTGTTTTTGTACTTCTGGTTAAACCGGTCATAAGACAAGTAGATGGTCAGATCAATGGTTCAGAAGCCTTCTTAGCCAGGTGTGATTTTCTCACTTTTTTTAATTTTTTTTTTTTTACTGATCATTTTAATAGAAGGGAGTTTGTGGCAGGGTAACCAGATGTCTCTGCTGACTGTACAATCATATTCCATTTAATCTAGACATTATGATTAAGATAATTGAATGCAATGTCAACAAATCACATGCCCTATTAGTTTCACTTATCTGTAGACTCTCCACTTCAAGGGCATAACTGCACCATTAACAGAGTAATCATCCTCTATTTTACTAGCTTTTCCTGGGTGAAATTATAATAGATAATATTAAAGCTCTGTGTGCAAGTGTATGTAGGGGTAAACCTTCGTTTTACTTTCAGGATATTTTGGACTGTTAAAGGGGTTATCCGAGAGTTTAATGATTTTCATAGAACATTATGAACAGCATTTAAATGGAAAAGTAAAGCTGTCCCACTACCTTCATGTTTTGAATCTCTTTTGCCTCATTATTCATCTTTCATAAGATCAGTGAAACTTCCTGGTTGTGGGAGTGTCAACAGTTCTCCAGCAGCTCTTTCCTACAAGTCCCAGAATCCACTGCAGTTACTGTCTAGGACGTCTCTGCACGTGCCCCCTAAGGGGCCGTTTACACGGCAGTGGACAAATACCGGCCGGTTTGCCGGCCGGTATTTGTCCGGTTTTGCGGCCGTCACCACGGCCGCGGGGGGAACTGCTTTTCTCCGCGATGAGCGGAGAACAGCCCTCCCCCTCCCATTGAGATGCACATGTTCTGTCCGGAAACCGGACGGAAGATTGTGCATGTTCAATGTTTTGTCACCGGTCCGCCGGCGACAAAACCGCCGGGCGGAAAACCCGTGCAGTGGGGACTGCTGCAGGGTTTTCCATAGAGCACAATTGTGCTCATTTTCGGCCGGTTTTTCAGGCGGTCTGAAAAACCGCAAACCAGCCGAAAACCCGTGCAGTGGGGACATGCCCTAATCCTTCTGTTCAGCCCTGCCCTGTGCACCCTTACATCATCCTCAGACATGTATACCTCATGCCCCTGCATCTCTGCTACACTTCTCTTCTTGGTTGCCTGCAGTCTGTGTGTAGTACTGTGCACCAAACAGTTTGTTACATTGTAAAAAATAAATTCTTTCCTTATCCTATGATATATGTAATATATGTACAAATATATATATAAATAAAAATTTGGTTTATATATTTCTATGTATGTGCTGTACAACCCCCACAGCAGGTACACAGCTATCCCATCATTGTAACTATGATTGCTGTGGGGAATGTGGCATCACCCAACTTTCCTGTACCCTGGATAGCCTATCTAGCATTCAAGAAATGTGGGCGATGTCACATCAATCAGTTTTTATCATGGGAAAGCTGTGTGCCTGCTGTAGGGGATGGGACATCACCGCACCAAGTTATGTCAGGGCAGTGTCTAATGATGCTTTACCCTGGCACCAGTACTATATAGAGAGCAGTAGGCAGACTTTTTTCTGACTGCTGCTGAATCATCACAGAGGGTTTAATGAACATTTCAGCCGATCAAACAATGCAGGTCTTCTGACCAGGTGAAATGGTCTATTTAGCAAATTTATCAAAAATACCTCTCCTATCTGAAGAGGAGAAAACAGTACACAATAATGAAGACCACTAGACTCTAGCAGCTAGCAGTGATGAGTCACTATATGTACATACTTATCACTGTATGTGTCCACATTACTGTACTTGAATGATTACATCCCTGTCAGCACCTCTGTTTACACAGTCACTAGAGGCAGCCAAAACTTCTCTGCTCAGGACACGCCCACCACAGGAGAGTGTTTCTGAGCTGAGCCTGGCTTCAAAGCACACCCACTGAGGAATGACAAAATGTCAATTGAGGCCATGTGATCAATGGACGTTACAGGGTATGTAGGAAATGGGAGAATTTTGCAAAGCAGAACAGTGAAATCATTTTTAATGAATAACAATTACAAAGTGCAATGTAAGTTATGAGCTCTATAACAATTTAAAACATGGTCTCGGAGAACCCTTTTAAGTTTCTATAAATGGCTATCCTAGGGTTGATGCCAGTTTAAAATTCTATTAATATTAAGCTTGTATAATATGTGTTGAGTAGCAAAACAATGTTCTAATTTTTGTATACCTCAATATAGTTGAGCATATTATAATGGTCAGGGGTGGAAACCAACAGTACTGGGTGCCTGTACCTAGGAACCCTTGGTTATTTTATATCTCATTATAGAGCAGCCGCTTAACGGATTTTTTTATTTGCTCTTTACAGCCAGCTTCAAGCTCCCACTACCTGTGGGTGGTTCTACAGCAATGAGGGGGAACTTTTTCCGCGCTACTTTTCCCTGGGTTAAAGTCAGTTTAAAAGGACATTTGGGGATGCAAATTTTTAACAGCAGGGCACAAGGCTATAGAACTCTAATGGGCTTGTCAGTAAGAAAGATAAAGAGGCTCCGTGCGCTGTTTATGACGAAAGCAGGGAGAGACGCCCCCACCCGGGAAAACGGGGGCTGCTAGAGCAGGGGGAGGTGGGTTGTGACTAGGGAAGTTTGGGGTAAAAAAAAAATTTAAAAAACTGTTTTAACGTAAAATGAAGCCAAAGTCAAAAACCGTAATTTTTTGTATTTTTTTTTCCTTTCCCTTCATCCCTAAAGCTAATCATTGTGATGGGGGGAAAACCCCCCTTTAAAACCTTTTTGGGAATTTAATTTAAATTGTTAATCATAAAATTTCATAGCAAAGGGCATTTTGCATGCAATGTCGTAGACAGTAGGGAAGCGGGTTTAAAAGGTGAAGTGGCCCCCTCCATAGTTTTTTGCCCCTATTTTTCTGCACAAATTTTCCCCAGTGATATGTCCACCCCTGATACTATAAACTTAAGATTTTGTAGTCACTGATACATGTTTGTGTATTTGACAGAAACATCTATTTCTTTCCTTTTACGAATTAAAACTGTTTCCCAAAGGGCCCATAAGCTTTAAAAGGGGGTTTTTTTAATTTTAAATTTTAAAGGGTTCTTAAGAATTAAGGGGACGTAAAATTAAAAGGGCAATTTTGAAATTTGGATTTTCTTTAGCAAATTTTCTTATCCAGGTTTCCCTTGTTCTTCGGGTTTACTCTGATATCCGTGCGGGTTGGGTTTCCCCCCTCCTTGCTTTTCACTAGCTGAGAGTCTTTTGCATTCTTTTCACCCCCCTTGGTCGGCTGTATTCACGGAGTTGAAATTCTGCCTTTCACTAAAAGTAAGGGACTGGCACTTTTTCCCACCCCTTGCACACCCCCCATGGGGGGGGGGGGGGGAAACGGGAAATTTCATTTGCAGGGTTTCTAATGATCGGGAAAACCCCCAAAATTGGTGTCGATCCCTGCCTCTCCTGCATTAGAAGGGGGGCTCTGGGGCCGTTCATAGAAAGTTTGAAAACAAAATTCCAGCTTTTTGAGGGGAGAAGGGGTGCTCAGTTAAAATTGAATGCCCCCTGTGGTATGTATACACTCTTACAAAAAAAGACTGCATGGGGGAAGAGACCCCGGGACGTGTGGACTCAAAACAGAGGGGGGGGGGGGGGGGGTCTCGGAGCCAAACCCTTAACAGTGAAGGGGGGTTATGTCACCCAGCTTGGAGGGGAAAAAATGCCCCCTGCTTTTTCTAGATGAGAAGCTGGACCCTTTATGAATCACCAAAATAAAGAAGGGGAAAAATCCCCTTTAAGCAGAAGTGAATGTACAAGGGGGGTCCGTTTTTAAGGGGCAAAAAGAGCTTTTTAAAGAAAGTGTTGCATTTTGGGATTTGGGTCAAAAACTAAAAATTTAACCCTGAATTTTGGAAATTTCGTTGGGGTTTTGGAAAAATTTTATTTTTGGTTTAAAAAAACTGCTCCCTAAAAAAAAAATTGATAACTAAAACCCCCTAACAAAGTTGGGTTAGGTTTTTTATTTAATGCTTTTAAAGGGGCAAACTTGCTGTTTTCCCCAGTGCTTTTTGGCCAGCTTTCCCTTTTTGGGAAAATGTCACACAATATAGTTACATAGTATGTAAGGCTGAAAACAGACCTATATCCATCTAGTTTACCCTATTATCCTGCAGTGTTCATCTGAAAAAAAAAAGCCCCCAAAACCCGAGAAAAAAAAAAAAACTCCAATTGTCAATCAGAAATACATCCTGGTTCTTTTGAACTCCTCTTTTGGAAAAGGGGAAGCCCAATTTTGGGAAACTTTTCAACGGCCCCAAATCAAAGGATAAATGGCCCCTTTGGGGAAAATACCGGGATCGGGAAATTTTTTTTCCACCCAAAAAACGGGGTTAAAATTTTTTAAAAAAATTGGGAACCCGGAATTTTTCGGAAATTTCTTGGGGGGGCAGGGGGTAAGGGGTTGGGTTTTAACCCTTTAAAGGACCCCCCTGGGGGGGGTTTTTTCCCGGACAACCCCCTTTTTAAAATCCCCGGCGGTTTTATGGGGGGAAAAATTTTAATTTTACCAAAATCCAGGGGTTAGGGGGGGGGAGATTTTTTCCCCGGACCATTGGGGGGTTTTATTGGGGGGGAAATTTTTACCAATTAAAATTTTCCTTTTTGTTTTGTTGTTTTCCTTTCATTAAATTTTGGGGGGAAAAGGGGGGGCTTTTTGGGGGAAAATTTTGGGGGCCCAAGGGCGGATTTTATTTTTTACAAAATATTTTTAATTAAATAGATGTCCCATTGTTCCCATAGGGGGGGGCTTTTTAAGGTTTTTTTTTTTTTTTGGGAAAATTAGAGGGCTTAGAAAATTTTGTTTTAAATTTCTCCCAATTTTTCGGGAAAATTTGCAATTTTTTAACTTTTTTTTGGGGACCAAAACTCCCGGGGAAAAGGGGGGGGGTCAGGGGGTACCCCCGGCTTTTAAAAAGCCCAATTTTCCTGAAAACAAAGACCCCAACGTTTTAAAAACCTATTTAATTTTTTTTTAACCCCTTCCATTTTTCAAGGAAAAAACTTTTGGGAGGGGAAAATTTTAAAATTTTCCTTTTTTTTTTGGTTTTCCAAAATTTTATCCTTTTAATTTCCGGGTTGGGGAAAAGGGGTGCCTAGTAAATTTGGGCCAAATTTTTTAAATTTAAATAAATTCCCTCGTCGGGGGGTTTTTAGGATTTTCCCATTTTTGGGCCCTAGGGGCCTTTTTTTTGGTACCCCATGGCCCAAAATTTTGGGGCCCCTTAACCGGGGTTCACCAATGGGGGTTTTAATTATTTGGGCGCCTTTAAGGGGGGGGGCCCCCAAGGGGGTTTAAAATTTTTTAAAAAACCCCCTTTAGGAAAATTTTGGGGGGAAAAAACCCCCCAAAAATTTGTATTCCAACCAAGGGGGGGCATTGTTTAAAAACCCCCCCAAGGGTTAAAATTTTTTTGGGCAAAGGGTTAAAAATTAAAATTTTTTTTTTTTCCAAGGGGCTGAAATTTTTGGTAAATTTTTTCTTTTAAAACCGGGGTTTTTTTGGAAAAAGCCCTTTTGGGGGAAAACTTTTTCTTCCAAGTTCGGCATTTCCCTTTCATGGGGGTGTAAACTGCTTTTTGGGGCGGGCCCAGGGTTTAAAGGGGAAGGGAGCCTTTTTGGCTTTTGGCCCGAAAATTTTTGGTGGGGCCCCAATGTGCATTTTGCAAACCCCCCCCCCAAAAGGAAAACAAAACCCGGGTGAAACTTCCAAAAGTCCCCCCATTTTGGATTAAAATTTTAAAACCCTTTCGGGATCCCCATCTGGGGGTTGTACTTTTGGCTTTTTGGATGCACATTTTTTAAAAATTTTTTTTTTTTTTTTTTGGAAATTTGGGAATTTGAAATGGGGGGGAAAAACCCCAGTTTTCGGTCATTTTTTTTTGGGTTTTTCAATTTAAAAGAATTCCCGCCGGGCTTTTGAAAATGATGTGTTTAATTTTTCTGGGGGGTTTCCGGTTTAAAAATTTAAAAATTTGGTTTTGTTTTTATATAGTTTTTTTCTGTTTTTTTTACTTTTTCCAGTTAAATAAGTCAAAAAAAATTTTTTAAAAAAATAAAAAAAAAAAAAAAAAAAAAAAAAAAAAAAAAAAAAAATTTGGAAAAAAAAAAAAAAAAAAAAAAAAATTTATTTTTAAAAATTCGACGCCTTTAACTTTTTTTTTTTGTTGTGTGAAGTCTGGTATGGGTTTTTGTTTTTTCCCGGAGGATTTTGGAAGTTTTTATTGTATCATTTGGGGGGCAATGATGCATTATCTTTTTTTTATTATGGTTTTTTGAGATGTTTTGAACAAAAAAACAGCAATTTTGGGTAGGGGTTTTTTTTTTTTTATAGCGGTCACTGAAACGGTTTATATATGACGGTTTACCCTTTACCTCAGCGGGTTTTTTTCGTTTAAAAAAACCGATCCCCAAATTTAAGTATTTTTTTTTTAATTTTTATGCTTTTATACAATAACAAACCTTTTTATTAAACCCCGGGAAAATCCCTTTTTTGGGAAAATCGCCATAGCCCTAAAGGGGCCAAAATTTTAAATTTTTCTGTGCTTGGAGCTGTTGGGGGCCTTGATTTTGGAGTTGAGTTGTGTTTTTTTTAGTATCATTTTTGGGGGGGAAAAGGTTTTTTGATCCCCTTTTTAAACCCTTTTTTGGAGGCCAGGGTAAAGAAAATACTAACCCTAGTAGTGTTTTTTTTTTTTAACGGGGGGCCTCCCCGGGCCAGTACCTTTGAAATTTAAGCTTTTACTTTTTGGGGTCACTAAAATTTATGGCTCCCCAAAAATTTTATTTTGTTTTTTTTTAAGGGTTGAAGCACTTTAAAAAAAAAAAAAAAAAGAAAAAGTTTTTTTAAGTGTGAAAAAATTTTTATGCATGCAAATTTTTCGAGACTATACATTTTTTATTTTCCGATACAGAGCTGTGTAAGGACTTTTTTTTGGCGGGATGAATTTGACATTTTTTTTTTTGGTACAATTTTGGCGTTTCTAGGATTTTTTTGATCGTTTTTTAATTCCTTTTTTAATGTGCTGGGGGGGTTAAACAATAATTTTAAATTTCGTGATTTTTTTTTTTTTTTTTTTTTTTTTAAAGGGCTTTCCCGTACGGGTTAATTAACATGACAGATTTATAGGCAGGTGGGAAACCCCACGGGGCAATACTAAATACGGGTACTTTTTTTTTTTTGATTTTTTTTTGGGCGTTTTTGGCGTTTGTAAAGGGGAAAAAGGGGGCGGGTACTTTTTTTTTATTTTATTTTTTGTTTTTTAATTTTTTTTTTACTTTTTTTCACTTTTTCAATTTTTTTTTAAAAACTTTTCCCCATAGGGGATTTGAAGGGAGAGATCTTTGATTCTAAATTCAATGGGAATAGTTGCAAGCTTGTTGCTATGCTGGTTTTCCTTGACAAAGTCAGTAAACGATGCCGGGCCATCCCCACAGGGAAAAGGGCCCGGGTTTCGGGACGTAAACAGCCCCCCCGGAAGGATTTTTTCTCCCCTCTGTGCTGTCTGTCGAAGGCGGGGCCCTGAAAACCGGATCGCCCGCCCTGGCGCGGGCTGCCCCCGGGGAAGACCAGGGGGAGCGATCTCCCCCTGCGCTCTTAGTTATTGCGCCCCGATCTTTCCCCCGATAATTAAAGGGGTTTTTCCCGGGCCCCCCCCCCCCCGGAGCGATTCCGGGGTGGGGCCGACGCTGGGGGAAATGTCGCTTTTAATATACACCTGAAACCCCGCGCCGATCGCCCGAACTCTGTTTTAAAGAGTTGCGCGTTCCTAGGACGAAATCCAACGTCCAGGTGGGAAAACCCCCAAACGCCCTGGACTTAGGGGAAAAGTCTAAGGTTTTTTAAGGGGGGTTAAACTATTGTTCAATTTACTTGTTAAGGCAGATTGTAAAAAAAGAAACTTTTGTTTTCACAGTTACTTGTGATCTCACCTTTTGGTCCGAAAGTCAAATTGTCCCCAAAATTTACATTAGGGGGTTCCCTAAAATTTAATAAAAAGAGATTTGGGGTTTGAACTGAGAGCACTACCAAATCAATTTAACTTTTACAAACCAGTAAAAAACCCAAACCCTCAACTTTCGTTTAGGTTCATGGTTAGATTCGATTTTTTTATTTTTTTTTATTTTTTTTTTTTTTTCTGGGGTTTGGTTTAGAGTGAAAACATTTGGGTTGGAGATGTCCTGAACCCAAACTTTTTTTTCACAAGTTGAGTCAAACCAGTTTTTTTTTTTTTTTTCAAGTAATTTGTTTTGGTCATTTTTTTACTTTCATACTGGGTTTAAATTTTATGTTTTGGGTTTTTTAAATTTAATAAACCCATGTTTTTAAAATTAAAACATGTTTTTTTAAAAACCCTTTCCCGTGTCTCTAGGGGTGGGGCAAAAACCTGTATCTGAATGTAAATTTAAAAGGGTTTTCTAAATGCTCCCTTTAATGTTGTGTTGACTTTGTCATGGGGTCCAGAATTATATTTCAAGGGGGCGGGAAAAACCTCACAAGGGGTAATGACCCGATTTTTCCAACGAAAGTTCCCGAAAAGTGCCATTTACTGGGCTTCTATTTTGACCCCCGCAATTTTCAAACTTTTTTCCCCTCTTTTTTTATCAATGTAATTTCTTCATAATCCTTTTAATCTAGTAGTATTATGTCTTTGCTGAATACCAGATTAGGTACTGGATTTTAGAAATGTTACTGTATATTCGGCTCATTTACGTGTCCTTTAAGATTGTAGTCCTTTCTACATATGAACTTGGTTATGTCACCTAATAATTAGATAAGGCAGATTGGCAAACAGGGCCCCGGGTTTCCCGGGCCCGCCCAAGCTAAAGAGAATGAACCATATGTTACTTCTAATGCCTCGGGTATATGGATTAATGAATGTTTCCTGTCGTGGTATATGATCACTTTGTGCTGAAAAGTATTAGCTTCATGAATGCTGAATAGTTTCAATTTTGGATCAACTGGTAAGACCCAGTGTTTTATGCGCCATTGAAGTCTTTAATTAAAAATGTTTCTACAACATTCCAACTTTATCTGGCTCATTGTAGTGGCCTTCTGGGCTGAGGTTTGCAAAGCCTGTGCCAGATGGAATGAATGCCAAGCTAAGCAAGGTTTGGAGGAGATTCATGTGGCAGTTTATCTTGAGGGAATCGAGCATATTCCAAGAGCTAACACAATGCACACAGAAAGATTAACACAATAATATACAAAACAGAGGTAGATACTGACAGCAAAGGGTCCCCGATACAAGTAGTATGTGAGTGGTTCCTCACATAAACTACTGACATGTTGGAAATTGCTTCTAGGGGCCACCCACATACTACTCAGAAAATGGACTCCTACCACACATGCTTCACTCACATGCTAAAAATTCCCCACCCACATTAGACACATGCTAGACTTATGCTACATATGTGCCATTTTCAGGCTAAACACATGTCTCACAAACATGGCTAACACTGAAACGTGCTGTACATGTACTACTCACACCACTAATGGTCTGGACATATAATGGACAGACACCACTCATAGATACATAATCTACACATTGCTCATGGCCTGGACACTTGGTAAACATACACAACTCATGGGCCAGACACATAGCGTATATACAACACTCATGGTGTACACACGCCACTCATGGCTTGGACATGTGGCGTATACACGCCACTCATGGCTTGGACATGTGGCGTATACATGCCACTCATGGCCTGGACACATGGCTGACACACACCATTCATGTCCTAAAACACATTAAGGGCCTAGACACATGGCACACACACACCATTCATGGCCTGGACATGTGGTGTATAAACACTACTCATGGCCTTGATACATGGCGGACACGCACTGGAAGTCTGTAAATATGGTGCACCCTTACCACTTTTGTCCTGGACATATGGTGGACACACACCACTCATGGACACATGGCATATGCACAACACTCATGCCCTGAACACATTGTGGATGTACACCATATGCTGGACATATAGCGCGTGCACAAATCACAGGCTGGACATGTATGGACAGGGTTGAGCCAGTTATTTGGCATCAAAAATCTGTAGTAGACCAGTTCTATAGATGTATGAACAGTCACACTCCAAACTGTGGCGCGATAAGCACCTGCGCAACACTTTTTAATGCGTCAAAGATTTGGGACCTTCTGGGGGCGTCGCACCATATTTGTAGAATTAGACACTTTTATGATTCTTTGACGTCAATCCTAGGCGCAGAACAGCCAGACCAGGTGAAAGCGAGCCAGACTTATCGTATTGGCACTACAGTGCACCTGTGTGTATGAGCTGCAGAAGAACAGGTTCATACATTTTGACGCATTCTACACAACCTTAAAACTATTTAGAACTGGCCAGCGCCAACATTCATACAATGTGGCCCATGGTACACATGCCGGACAAATGGCAACTATGTGCTAAACACAAGCTTCACATGCACTACATACATACTGCACATGAACTGCTCATTCTTTGGACCCATCATTCATAAGCTGGACAAGTGACAATTAGCACAAACACCCCACACGTGCTTAACATAGTGCGCACACACCACTCACGTGCTGGACATACAGTATACATGCACCACTCCTGTGCTGGATACATGTTGCATGCATACAACTCACATGCATAACCCTTTAAACACATATAATACTCACATGCTGGACACATGCCTCATGTGCTGCTTCTAACCCCATGCTTTAATTACTCATACTAATCATATTTCATTCTTTTTGACCCAAAAGATATTAATAAATAAAGCATTCATTTATGAATGTTGCCTAAGGAATTATTTAAAGTTAGAAATTAGGACAAGAAGGCTTTACATAGACTGCCATAATCAAACCTCCAGCCAAGCTTGAGGACACCGTTCACTCTCTGTCCTGGTGCAGGAATGGAAGTCACAAACCATCTCTGACTTTCTGCATTTTGCTTTTTCCAAATTCTATTATTCAACTATTTACAAAAAAGCAAACAAACATTTTGGTGCAATGATATCTTAATATTGCTTCACTTTAGTCAAGCTGTTCCTTAGTTCTTTTTCTGGAAAAGTTAGGTGACTATCTCAATTATTTAGGTTGAATTGTCCCATCTCATGCTGTTTTATGCCCTGAGATAAGAACAGAGTGCCGGAAGCTACTTCACTCATTAACACCTGCTTGGCCAGCTTAAACTAAATGCAATAGAATGTTATCTATTGACAAACAATTACTAATTGTCTGTCTAACAATTATTCCTTGTCTTAAACTTAAGCCTTGCCATATGATATTGTTTCATGCGGGAAATGTACTTGCCAACCTAGCATTCGGGCAATTAGCCTAAGGCCTGAAATGAGGTTGAAAATAAGATAAGCTGCAAAAGCGCTACACCAGACTATTAAGACATGATGGATATCATAAGGATCTCTGTAATTGTGAAAATTATACACCTGTACTTGGGTCTTCTGCTCTACAAATAGATTTAAGTCTCCTAAACTAAACAGCCCCTTGTTTAGGCCTTATAACTCCCTTTCGGCCACTACAATAGTTTCATTAGGAAGTGAATCTGTTTAGTCTCAAATTCAGGTTAAACATCTCTGTAAAGCAGTAGAACTTGACTCATAGAGAGGGGAAAATCTACGGAAGTGTGAACATCACTGTTGTACTGGGATTCTTTGGACCCAGCAGATAAAATTAGTATGAGGGCCCAATGTACATATATACTGATCACGTTCATGTCCACATTTCAGTTGTAACATTTAAGTTATCATCGTATATAGAAAACATATCATGAGGTCTGTAGTTTATATGGGAATCAACCCATATGAAAGAGGCTCTTGTATTAGGGGCTCAGTAATGTGGCTCAGCTTGGGCCTACTCAAGAATTCTATTTCTTAGTGTGATGCTGGGCCCCTAAAATGTGTGGGGCTGCACTCAAGGCCCCCTTCCAGCCGTGTGAGGCCCCTCTCAAAGAAGTGGACCTTGAGCCGTACCCTACCCGGCTGGAGGAGGAGATTTCAGTGGGGCCCTACATGGCTGGGGGGGGACCTCGAGTGGGGGACCCCACACATCTCAGGGACCCGGCATCACACTTAAAAATAGGGGCCTGCACTGCTCAGAGAGGGCCCTCGCTCTGTGTCACAGCTGTGCTCAATAGCTTTACATAGGCAGGGGAGGGGGACTTGAGGAGGTGGCTCCATATGGCTAGGGGAGACTTTAGCAGGGCTACACACCAGGGGGGGAAGGCGGGGGGACTTGAGTGGGGTCCACACGGGGAGTGAGTGGGGCCCTACTCAAGTTCTCTCCTCCCTCCATATACGTTTATATACCTACCTGGCTACCTACCTACGGGAGGCCTGCTACCTACCTACCTTTCTATCTACCTACGGTGGTCCACTATCGACCTAACTACCTATGGGGAGACCACTTTCTACCTACCTACCTGCAGGGAGCCCACTAGCTACCTACCTATGTAGTTCTTAAATTATTTCATGAATCAGACGATAAGATCCAGTGGCCTTTCCTGCATCCCCTTATGCAGGATCTCATAACATTTAGCATCTCTAATGCTCACATTGCCTTCCTTGTCTCACCCTTTTTATGTTGGTCTCCCTAAAGGCTCAGTCCTGGGATCCTTATTCTTCTTCATCCATACTCTTGAACTGAGACAGCTCATATAACCGTTTCTACACAGATGGCACTTAAATTTACATCTTCAACCCAGATGGTAATGTTAGGAGTACGTGGCCCCTTTAAGACTTTCATGCCCGGTGTCTGGTGTGAGCTTTAGCAGCTCTTGTATCATTTTAACCTGTGTCCAATCTGTGGCTGAGGCGGGGTATTTAAACCTGATCTTTTTATTTCTGCTGCTTGTGATTCTCTCCCTGTTTTCTGGCTTTTTCTGTGCATTTTTATTTAGTTAGCCCAGAGTCCTTTCTCCATGAGACTCGAAATGCTTAAAGGAGTTGTCTCATTAATAGCTTTCAGCCTCTGTCTGTGAATGGGAGTTGAATTGAGGGGCGTGCTAGCTTCTCTGCCTCTTCCCCCCCCCCCCCCCTCCCCTCAGCACACAGGCAGCTATCCGGGATTGCTGCCAGAGTTAACCCTGTGTGTGCCTGCCTAGAGAGGTCTATGATTGCTAATAGCAGAACAGAGGGGCTGCAAGTGTTCCTATACCCTCTGCTTAGAACTCCACATCTCCAGCAACAACAAACAAACCCTCTCAGAACAGAGGCAGGGAAGCTGCAAAGTGTTACTCAGGATGTGTCCCTAGTACAGCACAGCATGAACTGTTCACAATCTGTATAGTATTATTATAGTTACAGCTCCACAGACATCATGATTATAGTAACAAACAGGGTCACTGCTGTCACATCTATTGATCAGCCTCATCTCTGCTCAATCTGTGTAGAGAGCAGGAGGAAGCAGGCACACACAGGGTTAATCCAGGCAGCACGGACATAGAAGCCAGAGTCCTCCCTCCTCCTCCCTACACTACAGAAGCATTCTGTGCGGGAGGGGCTCTCTGCTCCGACCTGTCTTCAAAGGTGATGAGTCATTCAGACCTGACAGCCAGTAAGATAAGGATCAACAGGTCGGCTGCTATAGAAATTTGAGAAGCTGATGCACTCCTATGAACAGGGCTAGCTCAAATCAGTAGGACATTTGTAATGAACATATATTGCAAAGCTGCTTGTTTTTTAAAGATCTTTTAATTAAAACCCAATCATTGTAGCGAGACAACCCCTTTAAGGAGTGGTATGCGTGTTGCCTCAGGATTTTTTTGTTTTTATATTGTGTTTTGTTCTTGATGGGATTTAATAAATAATTAATATTTTTATGACGAGTGCTGGATTACCACTTGGATTTTGTTCCCACTGCCAGCATGGATTGCTCTGTGCACTGTGTACACAACTATAATGCTGGTGTTTACAACAGGTGATGAGCGACCCCTCTTTTTATTTTTACTAGGTTTACTCTCCTAGTACCTTTCCTCATGAAATCTATGGTTCTCGCGAAATGTCATTCTCTGCTATTCTCGAATCTGCTCCTCGCATAAACGACTCCAAAATGTCTGTCATGCATCCCCCATAGTCTGGAACTCGCTACCACAACACATCAAACTTACTTCTGTCTTTAAAACCTTCAAAGATAACCAGAAAACCCATCTCATCAGGCTTGCAACCTATGATAACTGAGACAGCTGAGACATTAACCCTGAGATTGGTCGACAGTGGAATAGGGAAAAACCCCTGGTGGGCCCCTGGTCTAGATGGGCCTCTATGCATGGTGGATGCCTGGGTATGACAGACTTGGGGCTGCTTTTCACAGAGAAATGCAAAAGAGAGGAAGAAAGCAAGAGGAAGAGTGCAAGAAGCATGTGCAATAGCTGTAGGGTGGGCTCCAAGAATCAACTCCAATGGTGGGCCCCAGAGGTAATTCCAACCTGGGCCCTAAGCATCAGATCCTTTGGTAGGCCACAGAATCAACTCCAATAGTGGGACCCAAGAATGAACTCTACAAGCCCCCAGAAATTAACTTCACTGGTAAGCCCCAAGAATGAACTGTACTGGTGGGTCGCAAGAACGAAAACCACTGGTGGGCCCACGAATCACTTCTACTGGTGAGTTCTAAGAATCACCTCCTCTGGAGGGCCCAAACAATCAACTCCAATTAGCAACATAATTGAACAGATCCTATACACTTTTTCAAAGTATAATGTAAGTTTGGCAAGTATCCCAGTAAGTCCAAGTCATTGCATTTGGTATTATTTCTTTGGTTTGTCAACAGGGACTGAAGAGCTGAACCGTGCCCGGGGCTCATGGTACTATAGTTCTGTTCCACCATTAGTCCTCTTTTACACCATAACTGTAATATTATTTTAACAAACCTTTAATCATGGGGAACAGATCAGCAGTGACAGAGTTAAGCTAACACAACTGTCATAACATTTTCTTTGTGGCAAAGCTTATTAAATTATGTTAAGCCACATAGACGCTATGCGGAGTATACCTGAATGTACATGAACAATGCGTGTTTAGACAAACGAAAAAATAATGTGATCTTGTCACACAATCTTTAGAAATGCCTTGGTGCCTGGAATCTCTGCTCTAGCTGTACAGCCTTGCCCTCACAAGCACTTCACATTCCTGTATAAGAGCTTGTCATGGTTTAACTGGAGAACACAAATAAGTATTTGGAATAAGTCAGATTTCTTTTACTGCTCTCTGGATTTCAACTAAAATATTGTTTGATGCAACAGAGAGACTAGAAGGGATAGAATACATCCTAGAAGTCTACTAGAGAATTTGCAAGTGTGAACGGTTGTTTAATACACTAGATTACTTCTGTAAAAAATTTGCTAAATATTTAAGCATGTGTTTTTGCATAGTACACAAAAACGACTTCCACTATTACGGTTTATTGACGAATTAAGGTCTTGTAACATGTAACAAAGATAACCACTAGGGTCAATGACACTAAATAATTAGGGATCCAAATTAAGATGCATCCAGTATGCTAATGATGCCCCCCCCCCCATCCTTTGTGCCGCCTTAGCAGCTATCTATGTTTCTCTACCTTTGGATTTGCTGATCCAAATCTGACCACTTTGGTTCACGTTGGTAAAAATCAAATTTTGCTGCAAGTCATCACAAAGGTAATTTCTAACTATAACCACAATGTGAACATTAAGTTGGGGTTAGGGTTTTATATGCCTTTCTAGGATTAAACTTACCTCTTTGTAGTACGTCCGGGTCCAGTGGAATTGTTACTCCTGCTTCAATGTCTTTTTAGGTCCCACAGCACATTAGGCCAGAAATGACATTGGGGCAATGACACCGGTGGACCCATTGGTGCTGCAGAGAGGTAAGTTGTCTCGAAAAAGGTGTAAAAACCATAACTTTAAAGGAGCACAGTTGGCTGTACTTGGGACTCCCTTTAATATCAATGAAATCTGACCACCTCTTTTTTTTTTTTTTCTCAATGGAAACTTTCAGGAATCTGTTCTAAAGGTAGGTTTCAGAGGTGGGACCTGTACCTCTATCACACATTTATGGCATATCCTATTAATATCCCTTATATGTGTGAGATGGGACAAACCCTTTGGAAAAGTGATAGGTATCCGTGATTTGGATACAACATCTGGGATTGTATGTGTATAAATAGGAAAGTATATACTAGCTATTGTATCTGGAATTAGGTTTGAATATCATATGGTTGTGTATTTATATCTTTAATGGTACATTAGGTGACAGTAGCTATTATTTGTTCATTATTCTACGGTCTTTTTTTTGCTGTGGTATACACCTTTCCAGTAGTGAACTTTGATATATGCTGATTGTTGTATTTGTTTGACCATACTGCTGTGCCTATAATATGTCTCATCCTTTATCTATCTTATAGCTAGTATTAGTCCTAGAGTAGTGTTGAGTAGGTTAGTTTGGGGACGCCCTTATCGGGGCGAACACCCCAAATTTTTTCGGCTAGGTAGCTTGATTAGTAGGGATAGTTATTCACCATTATCAGATTAGAATAGTTATTAATTTTGGCATCATTAAATGTTTTACCAAAGTTGTTATTAAAAGTTTGTTGATCCTAGGATTTATACCACTATATGTGTATTTGACGTTTATATTTTCTGGTATATCCGGGGTCAGTATATCGGGGTAGGTTTCTTTCTCACCTCATACTTATTATAAGAGGAGATGTGTGGCTTTTTTGGACAAACCCTATAGCCCTGAGTTAGGGTTAAGGATAGGGGCGGAGTAAAAAAAATTGGGATTTGGGAAGAATTGGACCCAAACCAGAACAGGTACAGATTTGTGCAACACTACTTCTAATATAAATGTGGCCATTGTACTGCTAAGAGTCACTGCCATTAGGGAATATTGTTGCCATAATGGGGTCTGATCTGCGACAATGTTCAGGAAGGTAACACAAGTAAATATAAATGTCAGGACCCAAGGTTTCCCTGATGTGCATGATTTTGCCTTTACGAGCATGGGGGTACATAGCAGCATAGTAGTCCTCATCTAAGCAACCTGACAGACAGCAAGCTACAATTCACCATGTGCTTTGAAACCTTTCTATCATAGTCAACAATAAGTGTTTCGGCGATTTGTGTATTTCTTCTGTGGGATGTGATCACACAGGCTAGCCTTTGTTCTTGACATGCATCAATCCTTGGTCTGGTTGCCTTGATGCCACCAGTTATTCATTCTTAGTCTATGTTTGGGTGATGCTAACCACGCTCTGCACCAGTCAACTAGCCATCACAATTTCACCATTGTCAAAGTCAGTCATATCCTTACACTTGCCAACTTTTCCTGTGGTTTCAACTTGTGCCTTTCAACTGACAGTTTACCTGCCGCCTGATACCGTGTTTTTCCAAAAATAAGACAGGGTCTTATATTTTCATTTCCCAAAAAAGTGCTAGGGCTTATTTTTAGGGGATGGCTTATGTTTTTTTAACACGACGGGTGTAGACACTGCATGCTGGGACATTTAGTTCCTTGGCAGCTGCTGTGGAACTTAAAGTACCAGCATGTATATACAAACATATACACCATGATTTTTGACTGTAGGGTATGTACTGTGTATGTGTATATGTATGAATATATACACAAATATATATGCACACACACAGGGGGACATGTATGAAAACTGTCTTGGTCGAAGACTTTCTTTGCTGCCCGTAGCAACCAATCAGATCGCCCATTTCATTCTTTCAGAGCACTAGATGAAATGTAAGGGGAACTCTGGTTGCTATGTTCAACAAAAAGTCTTAGACCAAGACAGTTTTCATACATGTGGCCGACAGTACATACCCTATACTCAAACTATGGAATGTGTCTATTCTTTCAGTGCCTTATCTTGAAAGTGTGGCATGCTCGAACTACCAGCAAGTCCCAGAAGCCACACTTTAACCCCTTATGGACCCTGGACGTATGAGTACGTCCCAGGGTCCATAAGGTGCTTTGCAGGGGGATCGCTCCGTGACCCTCCGCACAGCCGCCGGGTGTTAGCAGCTAATCGCCGCTAACACCCGGCCGTTACAGCGCGAACGGGCAGCATCACCCGCCCGCTCTGTTTAACCTGACAGACACCACGGCAAAGATGGCTGCGGCGTCTGAATGAATTAAGATCGGTGCCCCGCACCGAGATGAGGCAAACATAGCTGCAGCGATCCGACCTCCTGACATAGCAGCGGGGAGCCTTGGAAAGGCTCCTGTCACTTCCATGTCCTGGTTTTCCCCATTTCCGTCCGCAGACAGGAAGTGGGGAAACCGCCATCTTGGTACAGTCTAATGCATTGCCTATGCAATGCATTAGACTGTATTCACAATCGCACCACCTAGTGGTCAAGCACCATAGGTGGCCTCAATGTTAAAGTAAAAAAAAATAAAAAAAGTTCTACAGTACAAAAAAAGTATTAAAAGTTCATCTAACCCCCTTTCCCCATTTTACAAATAAAAACAATAAAATAATAAAAAAGTTACACATATTTGGGATCGGCGCGTCCGAAAAAGTCCGATCTATAAAAATATAACATCATTTATCCCGTACGCTGAACACCGTAGAATAAAAAAAAATTCCAAACGCCAAACTTGCGTTTTTTGGTCATTTTACGTCACTTAAAAAATGGAATAAAAGTGATCAAAAAAGTCGCATGCATTCCAAACTGCTAGCCATAAAAAGTACACTTCTGCCCGCAAAAAATGCATCCTCACTGACGTCCGTAGGTCTTAGTACAAAAAAGTTATTGGCCGCACAAACTGGCGCCGCGGCGCAAATGTCAAAAATAGAAAGTTTTGAATTTTTTTACGGTACCAAAACATTACGGAAACCCTACATGTTTGGTATTGCTGGATGCGTATCAACCTGTAGAATACAGATAACACATCTTTTGTATTGACCGAAGATTGAACGCCATAAAAGCAAAACCCCTGCAAACATGGCGAAAATAAATTTTTTTCACAATTAGTCCCACTTGGAATTTTTTTGCGGATTCCCAGTATATTCTATAGTATAGTGAATAAAACCCTTAGAAAGTAAATCTAGTCCCGCAAAATAAAAGCCCTCATGTGTCTATGTAGGTGGAAAAATAAAAACAAGTTATGGCTCTGGGAAGGCAATGAGGGAAAAATACGAACGTGTCAACAAAAAAAAAATGCTGGGTCCTTAAGGGGTTAAGATAAGGGATTGTATGTGTCTGTGTGTGTGTGTGTATGCGATGTGAGTGTATATGTATGTGTGTATACATTGAACTTTCACTTATACATTGCACTCTTTGGCCTGGGCTGAAGGACCTGCGAGTCATGTGACTGAGACATCTCAGGTCCTTCAGCCTGAAAAAAATCTAACAGGCTGTTTAACGGGGTGGGTGGGGCACTGCCCAGGAGGCGGGAACCAGGTGACATCACTCAGGAGGCGATAACTAACTAGGGCTTATTTTTGGAGTAAGGCTTATATTTAAAGCCTACTCCAAAAAGCTGTGAAAATCAGGCTAGGGTTTATTTTTGAAAAAACATGGTATATCCCACTTTTGACAGGGGTTATTATAACAAGAGAATCAATTTTATTCTCCTATATTGTCATTATTTTCATAGAAATACTTTTAATAACGTCTTTAAATGTCTATAAAAACGTTGCCTATGCTTGATGTAGGCCAAAATGTTTGCATCAATGTGTCTAAAAGAGATCTGCAAGAAAATGGACTGGACAGGTTTGTCTGTCAAGATTGGTTATTCTTTTTGGCCTCTTTTGCATGCTATCATTTATGAGCTGGAAATGTCATTCTTGGCCAACACAATTTGAAATGACTTGTATATATGAATCTATAATTTGCTATATAGAATATTAATAGCTACAAAACATTACAGTGTAGAGAAGGGTGTGTAGCATAAACTAATGAATCGTAAAAGGTGCTTGCGTGGACTAGAACATTGATCGCCTGTCTTTTGGATAGACCAGAATGGTGGTGGGTTCTGACCACAAGGATTTCTGATCATTACAATGAAAGCGCTGTTCTTCAGAATGATGGCATATAATGACTGCTACTGCATCTCAGCTCTATTTAGCTGTAGGGTGAACAATCTAGAGCTCACGATGCTACAAATACTACAGGCTCCTTATTCTGAAGGATATATAAGAAGTCTAATAGGTGCCATCCCTATGGAATCCCAACTTTCTGTGACAATGGTATTCCCCACTTGGTTTAAAGAAAGGCAGTCCCCGGGTTACAAACTGGATAGGGACCTTAGGTTTGTTCTTAAGTTGAAATTGTATGTAAGTTGGAACAGGTATAGTTATTAAATGTAATTCAAGCAAAAAAAAATATTTTTAGTTTTGGATAGTGCAGGGAACAGTTTTTACATTTGTTTTTCTGTCTGTGCCCTTTTTTAGAAGATTTCACCTAACGTTCTGTGTCTCATGTGCAGCTGTGGCATGCTGGCACTTGGTTGTCATGGGGTGTGACTCAGTGTTGAATGTCAGCCACGCCCCATAAGTCTCTGTTTGTAACTAGGGGATGCATGTAAGTTGGAACGATGTAAGTGGGGGACTGCCTGTACATATTTTGCTTTAAAATCTGTGGAATTTACAGAAAGAGCCAAGCAGCACATGATTAGATTCTCCAAAACTCCCATAAACTTCAAGGGAAAGGGACATGCTGATGGTAATACCCTCTTAATGGCCTATGGATAGAGTGGGTCATCAATGTCATCGTCCTGTAAAATCTATTTAACACATCCATGTACCATTTGAATGTTTCTTTTAAGATATTTAAATATATTTTCCCTTTTTCTACATTGTAATTAATAATGTATCTGCGAGTTTTAAAATTTTGTGATTAAAGGATTGGCAGAGAATCATTAACTATGGCCTAGGGATTGTTATACACACCTCATTAGGGACATAGTTTCTCTGATCGCTATGACTTTATTATTATTCATAATCTTAACAAGACTAATGAAATAAGATGATGGGTATCATTGCAAGACACATTCATTTGTAAGCGGTTCCAAAAATTTTCATTTTAATGTGAAAACTTTTCTATCATGTGTCCTCTTTCTCTGTATTTGTCCTTTTCTATTATTTAGTGTAAATTAAAAACTGTAATCACTCCATATGTAGGTTAGTAATCTTTGCAAGAAGTATTGTTCACTCCATGTAGATAAAATATATTCTTGAATAGAAGATTGTTAGGCCTCGTTCACACGGCTTATTTCGCCACGGATTTGCCGACGGATTGACGATCATCAATCCGTAGGCAAATCAGTCAGAAATAAGTAACAGCCGATTTTCTATTGATTTCAATAGAAAATACGGCTCGTCGTTCACACGACGCGTATTATGCCGGATTGCCGCCGCGGATTGACGACGGCAATCCGGACGGAAAAACAATGTGCATGTCAATTATTTACGGACGGATTCACCACCTACAATGATTGGAGATGGTGAATCCGTCGGGAAATCAGTTACAAATACGTGCCACACTTAGTGGCACTTATTTGCAACTGCTTTTCAACTGATTTTAGAACGTATTTACGATCGGCAATCCGATGTAAATACGTTCTGAAATAAGCTGTGTGAACATAGCCTTAAACTGATGAGGTGCATGGTCAGGAACAGGACCAGGTGCCAATAAGTGGTCATTCTCTCTTTGGGTCCTTACCTTCTACAACTGCATGAGTCTAAGTCCCACTGGTACCATATAACCACCATATCTCACAACTTCAGACTTGTGTTTTGTGGACAATTTTGTGAAGACAATGACAACAAATAGAACTTCAGATGCTGAATTGACTTTAATTGCTTGGTCTTAATGTCTTCTGGAGGTGCCACCTTGAGGTCTGGGTACAAAACTGTGATTTTAACTTGACCTTTACAGTCTCTAATTTTTAGATATGATCCAGTTTTAAGCAACAAAAATATGGCAGGGAAAGTCCACAAATATTATATGAACAAGCCATTGTCGTGTTAGGTTGTTTGGACTCACTTGGTCTATAGAGAGCCTGAGTAAGTGGTCATCATGATTTAAATGGGTATTCTGACTGTAGAAATGAATCAAATGAAAATGTATATACATTGAATTATTAAATCTTGCTCCCCAATGAGCATACATACAATCACAAAAGAAACTATGCTATGCTGAATTCCTTTGGAAAAACTGAAGCTTTACAGAGGTTGTCATTACTTTGCATAAACTTATAGGGGTATTCACATTTCAGATATGTATTGCATATGTAGAACAGATCATCTGTACCTGGAATATCAATTATAAATTTTCTACACTCAAATATCCCATTCAAAGTGAATGGAGAAAACCAGTCATGCATGGCCAACTCTCCATTCACTGCAGTCGAAAGACCAGCAAAGACTGGGGATAAGAAGATCCCTGTTTATGCACTAGGTACATGTCAATATGTCATAAATGTCTAAGATAGTAAAACCCCTTTAATGCAGTATATTATGCAATGAAGTGGTTCATTCAGCTTTTTTTGATAATCAGAGGGAATGAGCATTAGGACTACCTTCAATTTTATGTTTCATACACTTGTATTAGCTCCATACAACCTACAAGTTACATACATTATGTATGAATGCTATATTATGAAGGTATTTTTTCTTAGAAACACTGGTTAGTCACTGCTTCCTTGCAGAATGCTGCTTTACAACTCTGCAAGGCCCATATATACTGCACTAGTGTATATAGTGCACCGCGCTACAATAGCAGGAGACTCCCCCTTTTCAGAGGGTTTCCCTGACAATCAGGGAGAGTTGGTAAGTATGCTATATTCTGATCTGTCCTTCACTTCCTATATCCAATCACTTGCCTGCTCGTCACCTGCACCTCAAAACATCTCCAGAATCCATCCTTTTCTCACTGTGGAAACTCATTCTCATTGTTGCTCTTATTCTTTCTCGTCTTGACTACTGTAACTCCCTGTTTATCAGTCTCCCTCTCCAATCTGTCCTGAATGCAGCAGCCAGGCTCATCTTTCTTTCCAGCCGCTATACTGATGCTTCTACCCTGTGTCAGTCACCGCACTGGTTGCCCATCCAGTACAGAATACAACATAAACTAATCACTCTCACCCATAAAGCTCTCCGCATCGCTGCACCCCCCTACATCTCCTCCCTCATCTACCCGGTCTTTCCACTCTGCTGCTGATATCCGATTACATTTCTCAATCATCCAAACCTCCCATGCCCGTCTCCAAGACTTCACATGTGCTGCACCAGTTCTCTGGAACATGCAACCTGGCCTACCACGATCCGTAATTGCTAACCCCCCACTTTCTATCACACAACTTTCTGTCACTTCCTGCACTTTGGCACTTATCTGTATATAGATATAGAGTTTGGGTGGCAGGTACATCCAATTTTTATGTAAACCACCCCCTATTTATTTTGGCCGGACCATTGTAAACCTAGCAGTTCTCACTCTGTCTCACCCATATAGCCTAATAGACTGTAAGCTCTTGTGAGCAGGGCCCTCACACCTTGTGTCTCATCTGTAAGTAGCTTTTTACTGTATAATGTATAATGTCTGTCTTTTTGTCTGTGCTTATACCCTCCAAATATAAAGTGCTTCAGAATATGTTGGTATAAATAGATTATTAATCCTTGTAGAGTCATGGGGTCTTGGTATTGTTGCCCTTATACAGAAACTTAATTGCATTTGTACTAAAATGAACATTAAGAATTCTTTTGAACTACATACAATTCCAATCTAGAGTATTTAAGTACACCATTTGTAATTTAAATACATTTCTATATTGATTATTAATTAAAAAGAATGTGGTTTGGTTGATCTATAATTCACAATTACAGGCAAACACGTTCTCACCAAACTAATAACAAATACAAACAGTTGTACTTTCATGTCATTTATTGAACACATTTAGTAAACATTAAAAGTGTAAGGAGAAAAAGTAAGAGGGCCTTTATGATAATGGATTTTCCAGGATTTAAAGGGAACCAGTCACATAGTTTATGCCCCCCTTGCTGAGGACAGCACAAGCTAGTGTCAGACATGCTGTTCCCAGCACTGTGTCCCTTATTCTGGAAGATGCGGGAGTTTTAGAGCATTTACCCCTCAAATCTTATTCTTGAGCAGGTGTTAGCTCTGCCCACCGTCTAGCCCCACCCACTAACAGTTATTCACATGTTTCTGCCTATTCAAAGTAATAGGTTTATCAGTTGTGAGGTGAGCGGGGCTAGACTCAGGTGGGCGGGGTTTGAAAAACACTGATTCTGACTCTTTTCTGGCTGAAAACTGCAGATTTGAGCATTAAATACTCAAACTCCAGCATCTTACAGAATAAGGGACACAGCGCTGGAAACGGCATGTCTGTCACTAGCTTGTGTTGTCCTCAGTAAGGGGGGCATAATCTATGTGACAGGTTCTCTTTAAGGAGATAAGATTGAAAGGATGTGTTTGGTTATGTCTGCATGGTTAAGTTAAAATACCATTGGTTAAGTTAAAATACGGGGTCGGATTTCTGATTTCCCGCAGCCCCATACATTACGGCTACAGGAATCCGGAAGAAGATAGCACATGTTCTCTCTTCCAATGGAAAGCCGAAGAAGAAAAGAAGACTGCATGCCAACACCAAAACCTCATCACAACCATGAAGCTTGGTGAAAGAAGCATCATGGTTTGAAACTGATTTGCTGCTTTAAACTGACATTTCCATCAGACAGGGGTATTTTTGTTAAAATCTATATTTCTGGAAAACAATTTAAGAGTTGTTGGCAGTGTTTTTTAATTTTAATTTTTTTTTTTACATTTTGATAGTCCTATAAAATGAAAATTGTATACAATGTTGCCTTTCTCTAGATGTGATAGTAAAGAGAGAAAACTCTTGGATGGCAGGGAAGAGTAATCTCTGTCTGCTGCAAGTGTTTTTCTGCATGTAGTCTCATTACAAATAGTAGGTAATGACATAATCATCACTCTGTTGTTCGCGGGACAGATCTCACAGAAGTGAGGTTGGAGAAACAAACCAGCAAGTAATGCATACAGAGGAATTTTAAGAAATGATATTAAAAAAAAAAAAACTCCCAATTTTTACTAAAAAAATTACATATAATAGTAACATTTCTTGTCAATATGTGAATTTTTTTAATGGTAGTGTCCCTTTAAGAATGGAACACTTTGAGATCATTAAAAGACCGATTAATTCAAAGCTCTATAGAGACAATTTAAAGGAGAATGTCCATAACTTCAAGAAGAACAGACATCAAATGATGTAACAAGACAATGACTTAAAGGGGATTTGCCAGGACGCCAGTTACTTACCTCTTATTCTACTCCCGTGCTGATATAAACAAATCATGCTCAGTCATGAAGGCTGCAGGGGAGAAAGTGAGGGGGTGAGCAAGGAGTGAGGAATAAGGGAGCGTCTCAAAACTTAACTGAAATAATAACAGTACAACAGTGGATTCTCAATACAGCAAGACACAACCTCATATACTGCACTTTCTTCCCTGTCCCTTAAAAGCTCATTCATTTTCCCTGTCATCAGATAAGTGTTTCATGCAAGCGTGGGGCCAGTCAGCTCCTCTGGTCCCTCTGGTTGTGTCTAGTGGAAGCTTTCAGGTAACTAAGGGGGATTGAGAAATGCTGAAGCTCTCAGAGTCTTCACTTTTTGTAATCACATATATTTAGAAAAGTGATTAAATACCCATTTTGGAGGTTCCCACGTCAACATTACCTTGTGGCAAAACCCCTTTAAAGCATGCAGGTAAATCAACTAACCAATGGTTGAAAAGCAGATTTGTGTTTTGCAATGGCCAAGTCGGAGTCCTAACCTTAACCTTAGTCCAGCATTCCTCCTTTAAGTTGTGCAGCTACAGTAAACCTTTTGTGAAGGTAATTGCTGCTAACACAGGATCCACAGATTATTAAATTCAAGGGTTCGCTTACTTTTTTCCTCCTGAACTGTGTTCTGTTCATACAAATCTGTAGTTAATTTAAACTTAGTATATTTTCCTCTGATTATAAATGCTAAAGCTTCAGGTTATTTTTTAGGAAGCATGAGCCATTCCATGCCAGAATAATGACCTGTCTTTTTCGCCACTAATTTTACTAATCACAGTAATTTAGCACCAGTCGGTGTTAATGGTATTTTTCACGTGTTATTAAATGTCTCTTAGATTTCTAGGTTGTGAATATGGGTGAGTAAATTGGGATTTGACCATTGTGTTGCAGGCAATTCTGTATTTTTTTTTATTGTGACTGCAGTCATTTCAAACCTGCAGTATTCAATAGAAGGGAATCAAACTGTGAAAAGAAATGGCAAAGAAAACGGAGGGCTCAATCTAAACAAAAGCCTCATCTGTATGTGTCATAAAATCAGCTCTGTTTGACGTGATCTTGACGTTGACCATCTCATTATTTGAGTCTTCATTGTATTCTCTTTTTGCTAGGTTAATAGCTGTCACAGTTGTGATCAATAGTCATCTCTAGATTGCATGACATTAGAGTAACATATGTCGGTAAACCCTAAAATATTACTTTGCAGTTGAGGGCAAATTTATAGGAATAGGCACAAACATGAGGATCTAGAATAGAAAATGGTGCATGTAAATTTGCCAGTTATATGGTTGTAACAAATCCTCAATTTGCTTTTGACCCACCGAGTCTTGAGAAAGCAAAAAGGATTTTTTAGCCAAGCCAGTATCTCTCATCTACAGACAACGTTGTTTCAGGATTTTTGTCCCTCTTCAGTGCAGAGCAGAGAAGATACTGGCTGGCTGTATGGGAGGCATCGGGTAGCTCAGGAAGGGAAGATCTCTCCTTAAGGAGAGCACCGAATGAACGGCTTGTAGAGTTTTTGTTTTGCCTTTTCGCCCTCTACTTAGCATCTGCATATCACAAGGCATTATGGGAAAGGGGCTGAGAAGCCCACAGCGCCCTCTGTTGGTTGTAACAAATCCTCAATTTGCTTTTGACCCACCAAGTCTTGAGAAAGCAAAAAGGATTTTTTAGCCAAGCCAGTATCTCTCATCTACAGACGACGCTGTTTTGAGATTTTTGTCCCTCTTCAGTGCAGAGTAGAGAAGATACTGGCTGGCTGTGTGGTGTCAGACAGCCAATTTTTGGTCTTTTGGTGTGGCAACTTAACGTCTCCTAGTATCTCATGTACACATTTATGGATTTGTTGTTATTTGATACTCGCGTCTCTAATTTTCAAGTTCCTTCTTATTGTCGAAGGGAATTTGCCGCTTTGAACATGTATCTAATCTGCAGACAGATGTCACAGAGCTGAAAGAGCTGAGCATATTGATATGTACTGTAGTTTTATTTGAAAAATTCAGTTTATTCATTTAACTTGCTGCTTATTCTGGGTTAAAGAGTCCAGTGGGCGGTCATATCAGTGGTTGAAATAATTCTGTGTATGAGTGCGCATACCGAAACAGCTGTCAGTTGCTGATAAGACTTCTCTTTGGACTCCATAACCCAGAATAAGCAGCAAGTTAAATGAATAAATTACAAGTTCTTCTGAATCTTTCCCTACAAAATTATATATTAATCTGCTCTATAACATAGTGCCCGCAGATCAGATAGATTGTTCACTGTGACAGGTTCCCTTTAATGATGTTGCTTTGTTGTTGGCCCAAGGTAAAGTCCCATTGTGCCAACAAAATTGGTGGTTTGAAAAACTGTTCCAAGAAATTGGACTGATCATGGTGAGGAGGTTAAATCCATTGGAAGAGTAAATGTAAATGGGATGGATTTGCTTGAATTTTTACATGGAAAATTCACAACGGATAATGTCATCACCCATATAAAGTGGATTTTACAAATCTGATGCCCACATGGTAGAAATTGACTAGAGGTGCAGATTTTTAAATCCACAACATGTCTATTTCTACTGTGGATTTTCTCCATTGACTTAAGTGAGGTAAATTCACACCAAAATCTCAACCTAAATCCATATGACTTGTTGCAGAGTTTTAATTGCGGATTTACTGCAGAAAATTTACACTGCAAATTTGTCTTGTGCGCATTCACCCTCATGGCTACCTTTGCAATGGCTCTCACTAAACAGAAAAATGTATCGGAAATATAAATGTCTTAATGAAAAGCCTTTAGGGTATGTTCACACGGGCAAATTTCGGCACGCATTTCGCTGCGTATTTGCGCTCTAATACGGGTGAGAAATTACGGTAATCCATAGTTCTCACAGAGCACTGTGGATTGCGCCTCCTCTCCCCGCTCGTACAATACGATCGGATTGTACGAGGGAGATAAATGACATGTCAATTACTTGTGGCGCATACGCTGCGCGAATAATGTCAATGGGGCCTACGGGCTGCTGACCCCCCGTAGCGCAGGAGTACGCGCGTATTAGCGCGAGCTCCCGAAACACACGATGTACTGCGGCACATACTGTATGCGCCCCGATACATTGTGTAAACATACCCTTACAGTCACTGGCTTTAGTGTTTTTCTTTTTTTATGTAGGCACAATCAATATAGAATTATAATAATGCCCAGTTAAAGGGTCATTCCTATTTAATTGATTAGCCTAACATGTAAGCAAATGTAAATGCTATTCTCAAATACATTGGTGTTCTGATTTTACTTCTCTCCAGAGTTAGAGTAGTTCTTATCTCCTGCTTGTTCACACAAGCTTCTCTAGGTTACCAACCATTTATCTTTGCTCTCATAAGCTCTACAGCGCTCTCTGGGATGATGGCATCACTCATTGCTGTGTCTTGTCAGTGGCACAGGAGCTTGTTTGTTACTGACAAACTTTAACCCTTTAGAGTCTTATGTCCTACTGCTTAAAACCTTCCTCTACCAATGTCCCTCTAACAGGTTCAGCTATGAATAGCTGAGCTGATCAGAGCCCAATCAATGCTGTAGAAAATCCCACATCAGTAGGAAGTGGGAACCTGAAACTGGAGGAGGGTGAAGACTCTGAAACAGCATGGTAAAAACACCTCTTTAAGGCCTTTTTCACACCTATAATGTACAAATGTTGGAATGCCAGTAAAAAGGTGTTCAAACGCATACTGTGACATACAAAGGGCATACACATAAGCCCTCAATTACCAAAACTCTCTAGCGGTAAGACTGTCATTGTTGCCCATAGCAACAAATTAGAGCTCAGCTTTTATCTTCCCAGAGCAGAATAAGATATGAAAGCTGAGCTCTGACTGGTTGTTATAGGCAACAAACACAGTCTTACCGCTAGACAGTTTTGATAAATGAAGCCTGCCTCCCAGGCTGCACAAGCTCCTTATAACCAGAACCCCAGCATTGCTATAAGCAGAACACCTTCATTGGTGTAAGCAGTTATACATACAGCCTGAACTGATTAAACAAATGTGAGGAATGCACACTGCCCCACTCCCTCCCCTCTGTTATCAGGCAGGAGGTAGAGCAGACTGTATAAGGCTGTGTTATATGAGGGGAAAGTGAATCTAACATCTAGAGACTCGGTAATTGCCCAGATCCTTTACATACAGTCATCACAGGGAGAGGAGTATAAAGAGGAGCTGAGACAGCCTTCATTGTACACACACAGCCCTCTCAGGCAGTTTTTTGCTTTCCACAGCTCAGAGGGGAGTAAGCACAGAGTGCAGGCAGCCAATCACAGCACAGGGGGTGTTTTCCATCCAGGGGATGTGTCCGAACAGGCTGAATGATATATCAGTCAGCCAATGACGGAAAAGGGGGCGTTTCCCGTCCAACTGCTGAAGAAGTAGCTATAGATGTGCAGATTAGCTCAGATCTGCTATACTAAATGACTTAGGTAATGCAACCAGTTGCGAAAGTGCTTATTTTTACTGTCCCCATCACTTGAAAAATGATCTTTGTAGCGAGAAAACCCCTTTAAGTACCTTCTTGTTGATTATTTCAATGTATATGCCCAACAGGCTGCAAATGACAGATGTGAACAATGCTTAAAATGGCTTCATAACTTTACAGATGTCACAATTTGTTTATTTTTCAAAAAAAACTTTCTGCTCTTATACTATTATACTATTTTGAACCGACACATTTCCAAGTAAAATGTCCACCTGCCATAATTAGCATAACATTTATTTAAAGGGAATCTGTTACCAATTTTTTTTTGTTTTTACTTATTAAAACCAGTCCCTGATCCATATTCTTTTCTTCCTAGCCATTTTTATTTTGTGATTGCAGATTTCTCAATTCGTTCGTCTATATATGATTGTGGGGACAACATTCTTGCTTGCACTATTTTAATAGCATTTAGAAACATGCTTTACAGCCGTTTCGTGCACATGGGAGCCTTAAGACTGACTCAGTCCTATTGATTTCTTTTCTAGTCATGCTCTGTGGCCTGAGAAGAATTCTGTGTCCAGGGAGGGGGATAGAGGGAGCTGTCACATCTCCTATTGTGACTGGTGGATCCTGTGTTATTTATACACATTAGTTTCTCCTTTCAGTTTGACCTTGCTTGTGCTGATAATGAGCAGACTAATGAAAATCTCTCTCTACAGAACAGGAAGTGTTAGACTATTATGAGGCCTAGTGGCCAAAGCAAAAACTTCAGGACTTATTGTAGTGCATTTTACATCCTTTGCCTCAGTAAAATATGATCAACTATACTTGAAACTCTTACAAGAGTGAATGGAAAGAGCCACCTGCGCACTACCACCTCTTTGTTCACTGCAATCATGGCATGTAGCAGGACAGGGACGTGGGTTGGAGAACTCCTGTTTTGAGACAGGTGTGGGTCCCGCAAATAGGTTCTGCATTAATCAGACATTTATAGCAGATCCTGTGGGGTGTTCGAGCTGGGACATTTAATAATGCATAAAATATGTAACTTTGTAAATATATGTTGCTTAAAAAATGGTTAATTCATCTTGTGTAGCCTTTTGATCATATTAGTTGTTTATAACTTGTTGTTTAGGTTACAGACTATTGCTGCATTCTTGCAGTGGTATCAGGCCTTGCTCAGTCATTGCCTATAGACAGGCTCCCGAGAACCTGCATGCACACTTGTTCCTGCTTCATTGAACAGATGTGCAACATGCGCAGAAGCCATAAAGCAGTCCAACACAATGTCACAGCTCCTGATCCTCCACCTTTTAGCAAGGCCACCTCCTCAATATACAACTCTTCAGGGCATAAACTAAAGCCCTGGAGCGTTGTCAAATAGCAGATGGCCAGTGCAGGTGGGCAGGTGAAGGAGTGACAGAGAAACTGCACACCCCAAAGTTCTAAGGCCTTGTTTAGACATTGCAGATTTTCGGAGCAAATTCAGCGTAGTGAATCCACAGCAATTTACAGTACAGTGCAAGTGGATGAGGTTTTCAAAGATGCTTTTCACCATACTGACACTGCAGTATTTGTCATCGAGCAAGTGGCATAAATTTAAGATATGACAATCTGCAGGTCTTTCAATATATTTCTTAAATATATTACGCATCTCCCCTCCTTTCTTGTAGACTGTAAGCCTTCACGGGCAGGGTCCTCTCTCCCCTCTGTATCAGTTGCTTGTCATTTATCGTCAAAATTTCACTTGTTCGACATTTGTGATGTATGTAATTCCCCTTGAATGTACAGCGCTCTGGAATCAATGGTGCTCTAAAATTATATATATATATATGTGTGTGTGTATATATATATGTATATATATGTGTATATATATTTAAGCAATAGATTGAAAGACCACATATCCATCTTATGTGTGTTGAGCGCTGTATTGTCTATTTGGAACCAAGGTTTGAGATTATTTTTGACTTTGATTGTATTGGATCTGTCTCTTTCCCTATATGTGTGTATTGGTTCTCATATATCTTGTGTTTAATGTAAATCAAGGATATTTGTAGATATGTAGTGCAACCTGTTGTATGTCTTCTTTTTATGTGGTTTTTAGAACCCCAGCATCACATAGTAGAAAAAATGTAGGAATTGAAATTCGTGGCATGTTTAATCTTGGGTAGAAAAGCTTTGAATTTTCACAGTGGATTTGACCTGGTCACAGTAACATCTATGATGAATCTGCTGCAAAATTTGCATGTAACACATTCGATGAAGGACTTTCAAAGATGTCCCAATATTTTATTATTGGGAAATACAAGTATTTTCTAAAACACACATGTCAGGAGGCTTCATAGATCCATTTTTCCAATGAAACGTTTACCTGTAAGCTCTTTGCACCAATGTGAAAAACCTTATATAATGTCTCACTGTGTGAATAGATTGTTTAACAGCAAGCCATTGCACAAAAGAAGCCGAGAGATATTATGAACCTGTATGTTTCCTAGAATCATCTTTTGAATATAATTCATTTATCAGATTACCATCAATTGGGTGTAAATTAAATGACTTCATAACCATGGTCCCTGGTAATTTGGTCAAATGGACCTATAATGAACGTTCTTATCTACTCCATAATTCATGTATCTATAGTAACAATACAACTGTATGATTTTGTCTTCTCTCATGGAAGAAGTTAGTACTAACAATTATCTGTATGTATATGATTTTTCATTATCATTCATATGACACAATTAGAGATGGACGAATTGATTCTAACGAAGTGGAATTCGTTTAGAATTTCAGGAAAACTTCGGTTCGGAACGAAGACGAAGTTTGGGGTACTTCGCGTGAAAGAAGCGTGCTTTTGATTGATAAAATTGCTGCGAGCACATGGCGTTACATGGGGCAAAGCACTCTGGGAGGAAGAAGGGCATAGCCTGCATGACATGTGCAGAGGTGAAGCCAATCAGAGACAGGCGGGATTCTGTGACGTCACCGCACTATATAAGTCCGGGCGACGCTGGGAGCTCATACCGCTCTCACTGTACTGATTAGAGAAGGTGCTGCCGTGACTGCTTGTAATAGCTCTTACTGAAGAACTCCTTTTTATACAGCGATTTTTTTTTTTTTAATGGTGGGGGGGGGGGGGGGGGGGGGGGTGAGTCTCAGCTGGTCTCAGAGACTGCTTCTCTTAACGTTCTATTTCTGATTTATGGGGTATTGGATCTGAAGTCCAGTGTGCGTCCAATGCAGCTGCATATACATTTTAATGCTATCTGCTCACAGCACATTGAATATCCAAGGGGGATCTAAGCCTGTTCCTGTTGTATTCATTTAAAGAAACAGCGTTTTACAATACAAATACCACTTCATTTTTGCGCTCATTTTTTGGCATTACATCCAGGTTATTACGTGTTTCTGTTGTGTACAAATCTTTTCACCGCAAAAAAAAATTTTTCTGTATCCAATTCACAAGGAGGTTAATTACAATTTTTTTTTTGCTGTTAGCTAAAACACGCCATTGTAACCCTACAAGCTCGTAGTTTTGGTTGCTCATTTTGGCAATTACATCCAGGGTTAATTAGCGTTGTTCTACAGTTGTACTCAGTAAAAGAAACTTGTTTTCACCGCCACAGAAGAAATTCTGTAGCATAATTCATATCCGAAGGTTAATTAAGCCTGTTTGTGCTTTTATATTCAGTAAAATACACAGAGTTTTTAAATGGCACATAAAAGTAAATTATTCCTGCCCATTGGTGGAGCGCAATTTATATCCAAGGGTTACCCAAGCTGCTTAGTGGGTTCATTTTGGAGTCAAATGCAGGGTGTGTATGTATCATATACAGATATCTTCATCAAACAGTGTCTGTTGATTTTAGAACAAACAGTATGTCAGACAGAGAGGTGGCAGGCTCTTCACCTGCGAGTGGCAGAGGCACAAACATTCCAGGCCCAGGTCGCATCACAGCAAGGGGATGTCGCAGCAGGGGTCACTCAGTGAGTCCACAACTGTCACTGTCATCTAGCGGCCGTGTGCTGACTAGCAACCCAAGGGTTCTTGATTGGTTGACTAGGTCATCCACTTCCTCCCAGATGACATCTGACAAAACCCCAGCCAAAAGTCTGTGGGAACGTCAGACACACCCCTTAGTTGGCATGGACCGGGAGCGGGTCAGCGGCCCTCACCCGTCCTCAACCCGCCTCTGTCCCATCCGGTTCCCTCAGCCAGAGATCTACTATGTGGTCTGGGCTCAGCGCCACTATATAGCGAGGATGAACAATTTGAGGAGGGCAGTCAGCAGCTACTTGGCAGCGAAGAAATGGGGCCAATATCCCCTGCTTCTTGCAGTAGGCGGCAAAGTATAGATGTGGCATGGGAGGTCATGTTGTGAGGTGTTAGCCTCTGCATACCAAGACCGGTGATGAGGACAGCAGTGATGATGAAACACAAATAGATGATGATGTAGTCGACTGCACTTGGGAGCCGGGTGAGGCAAGGGCTTCATCATCGTCAGGAGAAGAGGGCGTCAGGTTGCGCGTCAGGCAGCGGCGCAGCCAGCAAGTGGGTCGTGTGGCCGTGAGTCAGTAGGGTAGCAGCAGTGTGAGGTCAGGAGCCAAGCGGCCACGGGGTAAAAAACCCGCTTCGCAGGTCCAAGAAAGTAGCAGCACAGGGGCTCAGCGAGGCAGCGGCAGTAGTAGTCACTCATTGTGGAGCGTTGGCGGTAAAATCCGATACTCGGCGGTGTGGCAGTTCTTTGCTGAGACACTGGAGGAGCCGAATATGGTTATATGTAGAATCTGTGGGCAGAAAGTGAAGCGTGGCCAGGGAGCTAACGTTGGCACCATGGCCCTGCGTCAACACATGCAGCGTCGCCATCCAGTGGCCTGGGAGAAACGTGGCTCAGATGTGGTGGTCCATCTTTCCGCCGCAGCAGCAGCGCCCAGTGGCACGCATGCCATTGCAGCCAGTCAAGGCTCCACCACCTCTGCAGAAGGGAGCTGTTTCTCTTTTACATAATCTCCCGGTCCAGATGCTCCTGCTCCTCGCTACTCATGGCGCCAGCAGTCATTCAGCGAGGCGATTGCAAAGAGACAACAGTATGCGTCCAACCATCCTAAGGTGCAGCAGCTGACCGTGCTCCTGTCCAAGTTGTTGGTACTGCAGTCCCTCCCTTTCCAAATGGTGGACTCTGCACCGTTCAGAGAACTAATGGCTTGTGCCGAGCCGAGATGGAGAGTTCCAAGCCGAAATTTCTTTTCCAAAAAGGAGGTACCAGCACTTCATAAAAATGTAGAACAGAAGGTGGGCCAGTCCTTGAGCTTATCGGTTTGTTCCAAGGTGCACGGTAGCACGGACGTCTGGAGCTGTAACTACGGTCAGAGTCAGTACATGTCCTTTATGGCCCATGGGGTGAATGTGCTTCCTGCCCAGGCACACCAACAACTTGGACAGGAGACGGCGCTTTCTCCTCCACGTTGTCAAACTGCGGCTCCTGCGCCAATGTCCGCCTCCTCCTCCTCCACCACCACCACCATCTCAGCCTCCACAAGTACTGCTCCATCATACCGCATGTGTAGGGCACAGCGGTGTCACGCAGTTCTACATCCGGCTTGCCTCGGCGAACGAAGTCACACAGGGGAGGAACTGCTCCGCGTCATGCAGCAAGAAATCGATGTGTGGCTTTCTCCGCGCCAACTGCAAATCGGAACCATGGTGACGGACAATGGGAGTAACATGGTGTCCGCACTGCACCGAGGAGGGATGGTCCATGCGCCCTGCATGGTGCACGTGTTCAATCTGGTTGTGAAAAGGTTCCTGAAGTCTTCCACCGATCTTCAGAAGATTCTGAAAATGGACAGGAAACTGTGCATGCACTTCATCCATTCCTACAAAGCCAGGAACACCCTCCTCGAGTTGCAGCGGCAGAACGGCCTCCCCCAACACATGCTGATATGCGATGTTTCCACCCGTTGGAATTCCAGCCTGCACATGTTGGACCGACTGTATGAACAGAGAAAGGCCATTAACGATTTTTTGATGATCCAGGCGGACAGGAGTACTCCCCTGTGTAACTTTGATGTCAGCCAGTGGCAGCTCATGCGTGACACCTGCTGTTTGTTGAGGCCATTCGAGGAGGCCACGTTATTTGTCAGTCGCCAGGACTACGAGATGAATAACGTCATTCCACTGCTTCATGTCCTGGAACAGATGCTGAAAAATCTGTCTGGGCAGGGGACTGGAGACGTGGCGACTACATCTCGCGGCCACATGAGTCCGGTGGGGACTGAAATGGAGGAGGAGGACATTGGAGCAGAAGCATTGTCTGGTGAAATGAGTGGATTTTCTACCCAGGTGACAAGAGAGGAGGAGCAGCTGGAGGATGTAGATGGAGATGAGAAAGACGAGGCAGATGACCCGCAAGAACCGTGGCAGTATACAGTGGAGATGGGGGCAGGGAGCCCCCCGGAGTCACTTGTGCAGATGGCCCGCAGCATGCTGATTTGCCTGGCTAGTGACAGCCGAATAGTCACCATCCGGCAGAGGGATGACTTCTGGCTCTCCACCCTATTGGACCCTCGCTACCGGTCCAAAATGGGAGCCTTTTTCCCACCTATTGAGAGGGAGGACAAACTCAAATACTATAGGGAAATCCTCCGTAGTCAGTTGGCCACTGCCTATGTGCGGCATCGTCCCTCCTCTGACAGGTCTGACCGGGGGGGTTCTTCAGTGCTCACGTACTACTGCCGCGGCTGCTGGGGGAAGGTGGGGGGGTCGGAGCAGTACCAGCTCCATCAGCAGCAACCTAAGTCTGGAGTCACTGATGAGCAGCTTCCTTCACCCGCCTAGTGAGGGGCAGTCGCCAGCAGCAGCAGCCGGACCTGGAGCAGACCCTGAACCAACAGGTGGTGGCCTACTTGGACAGCACTCGCCACCCCAGTTAGAAGATCCGCTGGACTACTGGGCAGCCAAACATGGATGTGTGGCCGCAACTTGCCGAGTTTGCAGTGGAGAAGCTGTCCTGACTTGCCAGTAGTGTGGCATCAGATCGGGTGTGCAGTGCGGCGGGGGCCATCGTTACCCCAAGAAGAACCCGCTTGTCCACGGGAAATGTGGAACGACTGACCTATGTCAAGATGAATCAGGCGTGGATCGGCCAGGATTTCCACACACCAATGCCTTAGGCGTCAGTCTGGGTTCAAACTACCTGCCTCAGCCACTATTCTGATGCCACCACCGCCTGATGTCACACATCTGCTGACAGTTTCTCCATCTGCCACCAACCATCTTTACCATGGACTGGTATTTGCCACCCACCTCCACACTCTGTCATTGTGCCACTCTATGACCTCATGCTGCTGTTGTTGCTGGTGCCATGACCTCCACACTGTGTCATTGTGCCACTCTGTGGCCTACTCCTGTTTTTGCCACCTCCAGAATGTCATTGTTCCAATGTCTGAACTCATGCTGCTGCTGTGGCTGCTGCCGTGACCTACACACTCTTTCACTGATGTTGCCACCTGAGCCCTCAGCTTGTTTTTTTCCAGCTGTCGCTGCCATAACTTTATTAGGCTACATTCCCCCTTCAGTTTTTTGGTCAGTTTTGCCCTCTTAAGTGCCCAGGGAATATTAGAGTGAAGCGATTCTAAGAGCCGCGGCAATCATGTGCGTGTCATACTGAAACACAACATTGTATGAAGACCAAACCAAGCTCCCTCTGCATATTTAAGCATGGCACAACGTTCTACAGCACCCTGCAGGCTCTGTGCAGCCTGGAAATAGCTGTTTTTTAACGGGATTCGTCCCGAAGTAATTCGGAACTAAGTTATTTTTTGTCGGGAAATTCGGCGAAGTGAGCGAACCGAATTTCGAGAAATTCGCCCATCTCTAGACACAATGCATCTGAATGTAGTTTTTTGGTTAGAGTTGCTGCCAGTGGCAGAACTACCAGCTGCTACGGGGCCCATCAGCGCAGGGGGCCTGGCCGGCACATCTTGCCTTGGAACTTCAGTGCCATTTAACCCGAACCTTCAAAGTAAGGTCCCAGGGATCAAGGGAAAATGCCCTCAATCCCTGGGACTTCACAGTTTAATTAATGGGATGCACAAACCGTTAAAGCTCTCAATTGAGCAGAGCATCACCAGCGCCCTGTCCTGCTATTCAGCCTATTAGGTCTATGGCCTTAAACCTTAGACCTACCAGGTGTCCGCTATGTGTCCTGACATAGGCAGTGCAATGACGTCACATCATTGTGTCGCCTACTCCCAGCTTCACTTGTAGAAGTCAAGCTGCTGCTCGACGGGGAAGCGGGGAGAGGTAAGGTTTTTTTTTTTCTTTGTCACTAATGGATCCCTGCCTAGCTGGGGCCTATCTACCTACCTAGCTAGGGTTTACCAATCTACTTGGGGCCTATCTACCTACCTGAGTCCTACCTACCACCTACCTAACTGAGGTCTATCTACCTGCCTGGGGCCTACCTACCATCTACCTGCCTGGGGCCTACATATCTAACTGGGTCCTACCTACTTACCTGGGGCCTATCTACCTACTTAACTGAGGCATAACTACCACCTTCCTACCTACCTGGAGCCTATATAGCTACCAAACTGGGGCCTACTTATCTACCTACCTAACTATGGCCTACCTACTGCTTACCTAGGGCCTGAATACTTACCTTGAGCCTACCTACCTACCTAACTGGTGCCAACTACCTGGGACCTACCTAGCTACATGGGGCCTATATAACTGGGGTCTGGCTACCTGGTGCCTACCTACATACCTGAGATCTACCGACCACCAACCTACCTAACTGGGGCCTAACTATGTATCTACATAGGGCCTACCAACCTACATTCCTGAAAACTACCAACCTTCCTTCCTGGGCCCTACCAACCCACCTACTTGGGGCCTTCCAACCTACTTTCCTGGAGCCTGGTATGACACTGATTTCGGTGCCTACGATGTCTGAACGATTTTATATTATGTTTATGGTGCTGATTAAGAATATCACTTCTGTTTTGCCAGATTGGCTCTAGTTTTTGAGATATTTAATAGTTAATTAATGAATTAACACAATCCGTTTGAAAAACATTCAGAATTGCAAGAATATTATTTTATTTACAACAAATAAGCAAACAGTCTAACCTTATATATTAAAAATATCAATAACCGTGCCAGGAAAAGGTATGTATGATTTGATCAATTAATACAATATTAATTAGTAATAAATTGTTATAGATGTCAATGCTTCAAAAAATCTTCTTTTATGCAATTTCCTTTTATGTTATCAGAACCATCACGTTGGAGGTTCCAACAGTAGCCTGCCATCATGTGTATGTCCTATCTTCCTTGATATCTCTCCTCCATAATCTTCATATCTTGGTAGAACCTCTTACTTTGTTTCTCACTGAAGTCTCCAAGGTAATATGGAAATCTGTTTAAATGTCTATAGAGATAGTTTATGCTCATATTAACTCCCAAATTACTGAACTTAGCGAGTATATCGTGCACCAATTCTTCATAATTGTATGTTCTCTGCTTACCCAAGCAGTTCTTCTCAGAGACTAAACTCTTCCAGGCTGAAGTCTGTGTCATTCATGCATTTGGTAAAATTGGAATCGTTAATGAGTTTGCGAAAATGAGGATCATCAAAGATTCCAGTTTTTAGTTTATCCATGCTCACTCAAAGGAATGATCTACAAATGTACTTGAAGCAATTACCTATTTTGTCCAAAGTCCTAACAATTTGTTTTATCAATAATATCTTAATGTGAAGCGGTAGGAGAATGATTTTGTACTTGTCCATCAGCGACTTGTTGATATTTGCAGAGACAACAATCATTACTTCCCTTGTAGGCCATTATATTTTTATACAATAATCTTGCTTTGCCATGCCATCCCAGAGGCACTTGAAGCAATGGTAATTTTGTGCATCTAAACTACTGTCCAAGCAAGAAGTTCACCATCTTCAGATCAACACAAATCGACCACTGATGTTAATGGACTTTCTGTAATACAATTTTTACATTTTGATTTGGTTCTTTAAGTTTTGTAGAGTGAGCAATGGGAAGAGACACAAAACAGTTAACATTATTGAAGAGAACACATTTCAAGCTTCTAATGGAGTGGTCTATAAAAAAGCTACCAGTCTTCTGGTCGATATTCTGTTAGTCCCATTTGAAGCACAATTCCTGGGAGAATATGGGAGAAGCCTCTGTTCACTTGGCTGATAGGCTGTAATTTTAACTTCTGCCTTTGTAAGATTTTATTACTTAAAGGGGTTGTCTCGCTACAAAGAATAGCTTTCAAAATGTAGGGAACACTAAATGAAGACTTTTCCCAAATATATTGCTTTGTCCATCTTATTTTGTTAAGATGCTACAAGTAATATTATCACCTCCCTGGCTGTTTTAATTCCCTCAGTGACCGACCTCTATACAGGTTTTCCCCTGCTGTTTGTTCTATGTGATAGCAGGGGGTGACGTCATCACACAGGTCGCCACAGCTCTGTGCTGGCCGGCAGTAAAAAGCTTGTTTTTATCTAAAGTAAACAGCACTAATTACAGGCGTTTCTTTGTAGATCAGATAAAACCTCCTGCTAGCAGTTTCAGAGAGCTTCTAAACTAATTAGCAACTGAAAATACAGAGCTGAATACAGAGTGACTGCACTCTGTATGGAGGAGTCTGACCAGGAAGTAATGTTACATTATTTCATTCATAGATCTGTGAAACTCTGTAGGAAGACAACCCCTTTAAGTATGGACGCTAAAAGTTCAGATGTTTGCATGGACAGATATAAGTCTTGAATCAGGTCATTGAGTTCTTGTTGGCTTAATGGCTGAAGCGTCAATGAGCTGCCCTCAAACTCACTTCCACTGCTACTATCTCCTATATACTCTGATCCATGCCTCTCTTCAGAGTATAAAAGTGGCTGGTTTAGTTACATAGTTATATAGTTTGTAAGGCCAAAAAAGACAGATCTTCATACAGTTCAGCCTATTTTACTAAAGTGTTGATCGAGAGGAGGGCAACAACCCCCATGAGGTAGAAGCCAATTAGTCTCATTTTATGGAAAATATTTCTTCTCAACTCCAATCTGGCAATCAAAATAAATCCCTGGATCAACAACCCCTCTCCAGAATCCTAGTCAGTATAACTTGTTATATTACACTCTAGTAATATATCCAGACCCTTTTTGAACTTTGTTATTGGATTTACCATGACAAGTTCCTCTGGCAGAGAGTTCCACAGTCTTGCTGCTCTTACAGTAAAAAAGCCTTTTTCTATGGTTATGTAGACACTTTCTTTCCTCATGACCTAGAAGATGCCCCCTAGTTCAAGGTACAGTTCTGGGTATAAATAGATCTTGGGAGAGATCTCTATATAGACCTTTAATATATTTAAACATATGTATTATGTCCCCCGAAGCCGTCTTTTCTCTAAACTAAATAACTCTAATATTCCTAATCTTTCTGGGTATTGCAGTCCACCCAGTCCTTTTATTGTTTTTGTTGCCCGCCTTTGAACCTGTTCAAGCTCTACAATGTCTTTCCTGAGCACTGGTGCCCAAAACTGTACACAACACTTCCTGTATGGTCTAAGCAGTGACTAGAATAATGGGAGAATAATGTTCTCATCATGTGCAGCTATGCCCCATTGAATACACCTCATAATCCTGTTTGCCTTGGCAGTTGCTAAATGACACTGGCTGCTACAATTAATTTTACTGTCCACCAGGATTCACAAGTCCTTCTCCATGTCACTTTTTCCCAGTGTTTTTCTTTTTAAAATGTAATCATGTAATGGATTATTCCTCCCCATGTGCATAACTTTGCATTTATCTGTGTTAAACCTCATCTGCCACTTCTCTGCCCAGGCTTCCAACCTATCCAGATCTCTTTGTAATAAAACATTATCCTCTATTGTGTTGATTACTTTACAGAACTTAGTATCATCTGCAAAGATTGAAATTCTACTGTGCAAATCCATGTGTAAGATCATTAAGGAAAATATTAAAGAGGATAGGGCCCAATACTGAACCCTGTGGTACCCCAATAGTAACGGGGATCCAGTCTGGGTATGTACCATAGTCTGATAAACAGTGGTATGGTAATTTCATTGCAATGGGGAATACATCATCTTGCTGATTCTAAATCGGGATAATTCCACCGAGCTTTCTTGTAACAATTAAAGCCTTTAATCTCTTCAACACAAAAATACCAATCATGGTGGTTTTCAGTTCTCTCCAAATCAATGGCACACCAAAGTTTAAACTTTTTCTTTCACTATTTGTCCGCTGTCGTAGGTGCTCCACACGTGTTTTACAAATTATATAAGAGAACACTTCTCTTGGTCTCCAATCTATACTCCAAAATAAGCCAGGTATACTCGATGCACAGTCTGTGATTTCTTTTTTTTTTCAACCATGTACTCTCCACAGATATATAGCAGAATACATCAGGATTGTTGATGCAGGCTCTTCTTGAAGAAGTCATAATTTTTACATGTATTTAGATACTTATTAAACAGAACTTTTTATGAATAAACCAAGACTGGGTTGAGAAACTTTTACTGTAGCTGACTTATTTTCTCTGCAAATTCACAGTTGAATTCTGGCTTCAAAAAGTCACTTTTATAGCATTGTAGGACTACAAATTGAGATACAAAGTAATTATATGGGATATTTAATTACCTTAGACACTGTTAAAGAGTCAAAAAACCAAAGACGAAAAGCTAATGCATTTATCACACAAGTCATATTTGGTGAATGCATTATTTTCATGGATGTCCATTATCTCAAAAACTAGAACTCAGAATAGAATTCAGCACCTTCAAAATACCCTAAAACCTTTCCTAAATCCTTTGCACCTGAGAAAAAAGTTTGTAGACCTGTGTTATTGAAAGTTACTGGTAAATGTTTGTGGTCAGGGAAGGGACTGACGGGGGTGGGAGGTGTTACACTAAAAGCTTTCTATGGGGTCCCGGCTTTTCAAGTTATACCCCTGGTTGCTGCCATGTGGTAATGGGGCCAGGTTAAATAGAACAGTATGGAGTTTCTATGTTCTTTCCATGTTAGCCTTTTAGAGCATATGGATAACATATGGGGCACAACTTTATTAGCCAGGTCGTATAACCTACTTTGATGGACTTAATACAGCCATGTATTAAATAGTATCATATTTATTTGAAAGGACACCTTGTAATACAATATATCCAATGCAACAGAGGAGTATATAGAGGAAGACATTTTCAGAGCTGCTATAACAGTAGTTCCACAAGTTTGCCTTATGGCCTGAACATATGTTTGAAGAAAATTGAGACTAAATGACAAGTCATTCCCTCCATTCCTTTTCATAACTCTACTCAGATTGGACAAATAGCCCCAGCTCCCAGGAAAGCCGCAATTAATAAGCTCAGACCCATTGTAAATGCCTTTCCATTGGAAGCCACCCCAGCAGGAGATCAGCGCATGAAAGGATCCTCATGCAATTTATCAGCACCTGAAACACACTTAGGCTCTCAAATCCCCAGCTTCAAAGACTTGAATACAGAGATGCTAGATGGCCAGTCACCGATATTTCATAAAGATTTATAGGAGACCCGTTCATAACTGGTCTGTGGCGGGTTCATATTTTGAAATATGAAACTCCCCGTGCACATAGCCACCACACCCATATTCACACAATGTAGGGGGACTGAGAAATCCGAAGTTGGCCTTAGGGAGCCCATAGGATAGGGGTGCCTGGTACCAGGGTGTAGGCCCATCGGGTTCTGATTGTGCCACTGGCTCAGTTCTGTCCCAATGCCCTGCAGTGGTATGGCCCATTTTTGTGTTTCAGTCAGAAATGGCATGGCCAGAGAGGGAGGAGTTTGTAGACCATCCCAGGGGTGTGTGGGTGAGTGTAAGGGGCTGCCACGTGGGCTGTCCCATCACGGATATAAGCAAGAGCCCAGGTGTGCCCATTGTTGCATTCAGGAGGGGGGGGCATTTCCAGGAGCATCCACACAAAAGCCAGGCTTCATTTGCCCCTCCCCCCCATGAGGGCCCAGAACCAAGCCAAATTCAAGTAACTGGACACCTCTTACTGCTTTTGAATTGTAACCATACTTGCACCTCTGACTCTTATCTGTATAATATCTTGTATATATTTGTCTAGTGTGCCCTCCAAGGCGAATTAAATCCTATAAACTTTAATCTGAGCTAGTCTGTCTTGATAATTGAATACCCTCGCCTATTACTCGGTCTTTTAAATTTAGCTACCCCAAGGCTGGTTCCTGGCCTTGTTATAAGTCGGCAACAGACCGGTCTTCTAACCAAACTAGAAACTGGTGGCAGCCTATTTGACTGGCAGAGCTTTGTTTAACAAGTGTGGGTAAACCAATCTCTCCCAGCCATTCAGGGTCGTGGGCAAGTAGTATGTTCTCTCGTCCGCCCTGGGTCTCCCTGTGCCAGTGTGGACAGGGGTTAACGGAAACCGTATCTGGCTGACCTCATGCAACCCTTGGGGGAGCGCCATGTCCCGATACACCCTAAATCAGGCCATCGACCCTCGAGTGGGTGGCGTTAGGGCTTTTCCTGACAATATGATATTTAAATAGCCACTCACTTTTCATCAAACTCTGTATAAATCAATAGCATCAGTGATTCTAAGGCTACGTTCACATGGAGTAGTTGCGGGTCGTACAGTACACTCTGCAATTATGCTGGTGTTTGGGAGCTCGCACCGATTAGCGCGTACTCCCGCGATGCGGGGGGGCGGAAGCCCGCCGGCCCCATAGACTGTCATTACTCGCGGCCGCGTAAGCACCATGAATAAATGACATGTCACTTATCTCCCCCGTGGCGTATTGTACGCCCGGGGAGCGGAAGCGTAATCCATAGTTCTCTATCAGAACTGTAGATTACCGTAATGACTAGGGCGCATTTCGCTTCTATTTGAGCGCAGTACGCTGCGAAATACGTGGCGAAATTCATCCCAATCATAGCCGTGTGAACATAGCCTAAGAATCTTTATAATAAAAATACCTCTTCCTAAGCTCTATATTTACACTGAAAAAATGCTACAATACACTTTCAGACCAATCAGCTCACTGAAGTGTCAGGTTACATGCTGCTCATAGTAGTCTAAGAATAGAGGAGGGGGAAGAGGATGGCGCTAAAGAGTAAGGCAGAAAAGAAAGGACTGACCGCTTTAGTTTCATTTTATTTCATCCTAGTGTTTGATTTACAGCTTAAAATGTTGTGTATGGGAGACATCATAGCAGCCAGTCTCCACCCAGAAGCTCTGGAACAACTGAAAATTAAAAATGGAGCCTTCAGAAGGTAAGACTTGTTAAATAAAAATCCATAAACAAGCTATGTAGTGGCCAGTAAGGATGCAGTTCTCATGTACCCACATAATAGCTTATCTTGAAAAGTTATCTGGTCCACTTATGTCAAGAAATGACCAGTTAACTTAAGAGTATATGGGAGAGTGTTATGGGAATGCTGTGTGACATGGACAGAGATCACAAGGGGCGAGAAGAGTTGAGAAGAGCTGATTTGTTTCCATCACTCGGTGTTAATGTCATTCCATGTCATCTGCCTTCATCTTTATGATAGAAATTGTGTATTTGATTATAATCTTTCACTCTGATGTTAATAAGATAAGTTATCCCTAGTGTATACAGCACAAGCTGAAAAATGAGCAGGTGTATCAGCTGTTTCTGAGTGCTTAGTAGCTGGTATGAAAACGTGACAACTAAAAGAGATACTTTTTTTTAGCCTCATAAACAGAGTACAAGAGTCATGTGCAGTAGCTGTAGGATGAGCCCTAAAGGCATGTTCACACGGCTTAAAATGGGCCGTATTTCGGTCCGTAATTACATGCCGAAGTGCGGCAAATTACGGGCCGAAAACGGCCCATTCATTACGGTAATTCACAGTTCTCATAGAGAAACTAATGGATTACGTCTCCTCTCCCCCGCCCGGCGACGCCGCCGGGTGGGGAGATAATGGAACATGTCACCACTTTCCTATGCGCGCTAGTATCGTCAATGCCGCGCCGGCTATGCAGTGGAATTGCGATATGGGCCCTGCAGTCGCAAGTGCGCGGCTCCCCCGTTCACAACAAGGTGCCCACCCCCGCTAGAAAGTGACATGTACAATTAATTCTCCCCACCCTGCGCTCTTCGGCCGAGCGGGGAGAGGAGATGTAATCCATAGTTCTCTGAGAACTGTGGATTACTGTAATAACTGGGCCATATTTCAGCCCGTAATTCGCGCAGTACGCCGCAAATTACGGGCTGAAATACGTGCCCAAATAAGCCTTGTGAACATGGCCTAAGGATCAACTCCACTGGTGGGCTCCAGGAATCAACTACACCTGCAGGCCCTAAGAATTAACTCCAAAGGCGGGCCCCAAGAATTAATCCCATTGGTGGGCCCCAGGAATCCAATCCACTGGTGGGCCCCAGAATCCACTCCACTGGTGGGCTCCAGGAATCCACTCCACTGGTGGGCTCCAGGAATCCACTCCACTGGTGGGCTCCAGGAATCCACTCCACTGGTGGGCCCCAAAAATCCACTCCACTGTTGGGCCCCAGGAATGAACTCCACTGGTGAACCCAAGAATTAACCCCACTGGTGGACCCCAGGCACTCCAGTCAGACAATGGTTAGTGGTTTATAGTGGGTAAAAATTAAGACTAGGGATACATTTTTCTCTACAGCTAGCTTTACGCTTTTTGTTTCTTAGTCAGCATATATACCATGTAATAAAAGTTTCCATAAGTTTTCAAAACTGTACATATTTGCATTGTAAATATTCATTTTTTTCAGTCATGGAATTTACATTGTAACAAAAGTCAATCATAAAAAACTGCAGTGAGGGTGAGCAAAAGTTTATACTGCAAGTGGTTTCAACTTCAGTTCTAACTTTTTGGAACATACAGTGGAAAAATCATTATCTCAAATTTCTGGCATGTAAATGGCATCGTCTGCAAGTCTGTCCAAATGAATCAAATTAGCTAACTTAAATATAGTATTTATTCACATACTTGCTGCCAGCTCTATCCATGAGATATGCAGGCTGATATAAAGCTAGTTCTGCACTGCATCCTCATTCCAGTCAACATGAATGCTCCTGGCAGCCATTGACAGTAGTATACTACATTCCATATAATCTCAACCAAGTTCATATTGCATGTGCAGTCTCACATGTGCCCTCAAGATAGAAGTGTCCCTGGATAGTGTCAGATCAGTTTGCCACCTCCGCTACGAGTCTCTCAGGACCTAATCTCTGTGCTGACGTTGACCCCATGTTCCATAGACGGTCTCTATTCACGATGAGCATCCTTACATAAGCGTGATGTGAGAAGAAAACCAGATCTGGCAGGTTTTCCTCACTAGCTCATATATCTGTCAAAACTAGTTTACTTGAGTAAACTTCCTAATCTGCATTTCTCTGCATAATAAAAAAATCTCAGAACATAAAAGTTCTCTTTTTTTACGTCTTTAATTATTGTCTCTGATTCAGGTCACATTCAATGCTTTTAGAATGGTTTCATCTAAAAAGTGACAACCTTAAAATATTGGTGTAGCCTCCGAAAGTAAAAACGCTAATGTTTTTTGTATAAAATCTGGCAGGGGGGACAGGACGTGGTAAATCAGACTTGATACACAATTACAGTTCATTGGCATGGTAATGAGCTTCATGCTGGTGAATTTTTATTATCTCAACAAACGCTCATGAATCACGTTTAATTTAGGATGTTGGCTGACTTTGATCAGGGTATTAATTCTTCTCCGTTTGTAGAAAGCCCAGTATACATTCTAACATGCCTCAAACTGAAATAAAACCCAAGGTCAAATAGGAAGAAAGACTTAACAATCAAGTGTTTTCTTTGCTTGCTAAATAAGCACCCTTAGACTCGAACCTTAGTTTGTGAAGCAAGACGACTTCAGATTCTTAGAAATGTCAAGGTACAAAGTGATACAGAGTGTTCTTTCTTAACACATTCTACACTGCCAGCCCAAAACAAGCAGAAACCAAAGTAAAAACTAATGCAATCAGCGATGGGAACCAGTCCATGTCTCATTTCATTTAACTAGATATTGTGCGTTGCTCAAGACAACTGCTATTTTTATAATTTTGTATGGGAATCGTTTACCATATTTATATTAACATTTCAGTGCATGTCAGATGCATGCACTGAAATGTTAATGTAAGTTGGATTCTTTTGCTAAAGGACTTGTAGTTTTATATTTATTTTTGGATAAACTGAACTAGTGCCCAATGAAATAAAAAAAATAAATAAAAAAACTATGCTCACCTTTCTGGTCACCTCTGTTCCAATGCAGACACTCCAAAGTCTTCATTTTACTTTCTGTCTTCTTCTGAATAGGACATCACTGCTGCAGTCACTGATTAGCTTCAACAGTCATGTGGAAACTCCCGTTCATCACCGTCTCGAAGTAAACAGCTCCAATTGGTGATATAACCAGAAGTACATGACCGCCACATCCATTTGGAAGATATAGTATACAGAAAACTAAGGAAGTGTTGGAACAGTGGTGAGAAAGAAATTTTATTGAGCACCAATAGCTTATTTAATTTTTGGATAAACAATAATCCAAACCCTTTTTTGAGTTAGCATTATAATTTTTGTACATGGTGAACATATAATTAATATTGTAATAGATTGTTTGGGAGTTAATTCAGCAAAAATAGACCATAGTAGCAATTGTTTGGCTGCAAATTCATCTCCAAATGAGGTTGTATTACTCTGGACTGTTGGGGTCCTGGTGCATTTTAAGTTTTCATTTTAATCACAGGCTGAGCCAGCTAAGGGTACGACCACACGGCAAGTGTAAAATGCCAGTCAGATTCTGTTTTAATAATCCGACCAGTGTTTTATGATCTTTTTAATGGTTTTGTGGGAAGGTTCTGTCCGCGGTTTGCGGATTCATCCGTCCCCAATAACCACTGAACTGCACACGTTCCACCCGAAAACCGGGCAGAAGATTGTGCATGTTCTGAGTTTTTCGGAACTCCCAGTCGAAAACCGTGCAGTTTAGATTACTGGGCAGATTTTCTATTGACATCTACAGGGATGGTTGACAGTCAGATTTCAAATTCGAAAACCGTCTGAAACACCGACTGAAAACCCTTGCCGTGTGCACGTACCCTGAAGGATTGTCAGGATTCACTGGTGACATATTGCGTGCATATTTTAGCATAGAGCCACAACAAAGAGAGGATTCAAAAGCATCAGTATCTCCTGATATTTATAAATTCAATAAAACAGATTGTACATATACATGGTATGCAATGTTTCTGTTTATTACCAGCCTTTTTAAAACATGCTGACACCATGCTGGTTTACTGCCTTTTGGTGACACCCATAGTATTTGATATCCTATTTCAAGTGGTCAACACAAAGTTCTCACATTGCATGCCGTCCAGTATCACAGCAAAAAAATAAAATTAGGCAAAGAAGTAATCAGGATAATTCAGCTCCTCCCCCATCCTCCCTATGCCTGCTCAGTAATTGCTGGACATGACAGTGAACATATTTGCAAGATTCTCCCATATAATGCACATAGATGATTTCTGGCTTAGTTTTCTTATCTACAGGTTCCAAGTAAGAGGTTTGTGTATAATGTATAATTCTACTGTATATTCAAAGAAATATACATTTAGAAAATGACTTTATGTTTAAAGGGATATTCCAGATTTTTAATATTAAAAGTTAAATGGGGCCAAGGAGGGGGAAAATGAAAACAAAGGTATACATACCTCCCAGGCCCCCCATTTCATATTGAGTGAATAGAGCACAAGCCTCTGCCATCAGACAGAATGCAGCACAAGAAGAGAAGAGGACCAGATCCTGAGACAAAACAGTGGCACGGGGTTGGAAGCCAAGTATGGGCTTTTTTTATTCCTCCACCCTAGCGCCATTGAATTTTAGAAATTTGGAAAACCCATTTAAACATAAGATCATTTTCGGAGTATATTTCTTTTAATATAGAATAACACATTATACACAAACATCTTGTTTTAAACCTGTATATAAGAAAACTAAGCCAGAAATCAACTCCTTGACGTCTATGGAACACCCTTTTATATGAACTTTTAATGTTAACCACATTTTTTTTTCAATTTTACTTATAGAAATTATAGAAATATTTTGAATATATTGCAATTTTTACACTGACCACAGAAAATACAAGGCAGACATTTCCTGGTTTCAGCTTAATCTACCTCTAAGTTTACAAGGCATCCTAAAGTAGAATTACAATGAAAGGTAACACCTCTATTCTAAATCTAGAGGCAGGTAACGCCCAATCATTCTATTAGCAACAGATCATGGAGTGAGCCTATCTTCTTCTCCCTCTCCCTCCACATTGAATCCCATAGACTTTTGTAACAATATGATATCAAAGCCTGATAGCTGTAGTCTCCACCCGGGAACTGCACCTATCTTGAAAACAGACCTTTTGGAAGTGTTGGCTCAGAACAGAGCTGGTTGCGCTTGCGCACAACTTTCCATTTTGTTCTATGGCAGCTCAAAGTACAGTTGTGCATTGTGTTCAATGTCTACCTTGAGAGTGTCTCTTTACAGGGGTTGTCTCACTTCAAGGATTGCGTTTTATGTTAAAGATCTTGCAAAAACAAGTCACTTTGCAATATATGTCCATTAGCAATGTCCTACCTATTCCTAGATATCCCCTCTTATATGGGCTGCATCAGCTCCTCAGTTTTCTATAGCTACAGACCTGTACGATCTCTCCTGATAGGCTGCCAGTGCTGGTCCCTATAGCTACAGACTTGGTGTCCTCAGCAACTCATTACTGTAGGCCAGTAGAATCCAGTAAAGCCAGTAAACATTGAATTAAAAAACAAAACCGACAAAACAGGGTAGGTTGAATCCTTATAGTTAGACAACCCTTTGGAAGGGAATTTACACAGCACTCCTGCATAGATGGCAATGAATCATTTTAAATCTTAATACCTGCTATAAAGGCTGTAATATGTAATGGCTGCAATGTTGTATATTTTTTTTCCATTTTTATAATGTAATTATGGGGGCATCTATATTGTCCAAGTTTCGGCAACAGAAGTTACTGATATTTTTGTAACTGCTATTGCAGCAAGATGGATGCCCCCATAATTATGTCATGAATGCAGAAAAAAAATAGAATAAAAAATATGACACAAGTAGAAAAATAGAGTATATTGAAATATATTAATTGCAAGTGGAAAGAGTTGCTACATTTCCTTTCGGTGCTCTTTTCATACAACTGTAAAAAGACTATAGCTTTATAAAAGTGCTAAAGCAGAAGAAATTAAAAACAGGTCAGTGTTACAATGCAAATAGTATATGACATATGAATGTTAAATAGAAAAATGTGTTGTAGAAATAAGTATCTCTATCTACACATATGTCTACATATGTGCAAAAACGGTTTTCTTTGGACATTCTTCTTAGCCAAAATAAAGATTTCCTGCACATATTTTCCAGTGGAATATTCCCACATACAGCTGAGTCGAGCTGTGTTCACTTTGCCTTTATTGCTTAATAACTAATGGCAAGTAGAGGTTCCCCTCTAGGTTAATTTGTTTTAAAGTACTGACTTTCTGTGAGACTTGGAAGAAAATAGAACAGTATTATCTACAAACACGAAAGTACAGCCTTGAATATAAATGCTGAAATTAAATTTGCACTGAACTATGAACTTCCTTGATAATATTAATCTGTAGATTCTTGTCTTTTTTCCAATGGTATATACTAGTTGACTTTAAATTGGAACTGGCACACGTGCAAAATGAAATTCTAAGCAAAAAAGATGAAACTTCTAAATTTGTTCTGAGATGGTATACGCAGACATGAAGAATTTTTACCTTAGTTTTGTCAAACAGTCAGTAAATTGGTCTCTGAGTAGCCCATCAGGCAATTGAAGCATCCTCAGATGGGCCAAGGCTAGAACACAATAATAGACCTCAAAGTTTCAACAAAAGATAACCGCATTTGGACCTGACTTTGGAACCAATCTCTTGCTGCTAGAATCTTTTTTCGAATTAAATCACTTATTAGACCTTATTGTCGATGTGTCTTCTATATGCAACGATTAAGATTACAGTAAATTAAAAGTGGACATGCACATATTCTGTATAGAGAGAAGATAGGCAAGCAAAATCATTTGCTTAGGTTGGTCCTGAGTACTTCGCTGTTAATAACCATTGAAAATAATAGGATAAACCTAGGCTGCCCTAGTATAATCTAAACTATGGAAAGATTGGTCAATTACATCCAGAATTCCTTATTTACCTCTATTAAAAGGGGTTGTCTCAATGCAAGAATTCATCCTTCCCTGTTTTATCGGTTTCGTTTTTGAATTCAGTGTTTACTGGCTTTACTGGATTCTACTGGCCTGCAGTAATGAGCTGCTGAGGACACCAAGTCTGTAGCTATACCGACCAGCACTGGCAGCCTATCAGGAGAGATTGAACTGGTCTGTAGCTATAGCGACCTGAGGAGCTGGTGCAGCCCATACAAGAGGGGATATCTAGGAATAGGTAGGACACTGTTAATGGACATATATTGCAAAGGGACTTGTTTTTGAAAGATCTTTAACTTAAAAAGCAATCATTGTAGTGAGACAACCCCTTTAAGGATATCATTATGAATAGAGTCATGTTTGGTTTGTCATCAGGTTTAGAATGACCCAAGCTTTTTCTCTAATCCTATCCAAAAGTATAAATGTAGCCCCAACCCTAGGGTGGGATTAGAGTTAGGGTTGTTTAAAGGAATTTAGGGGCTAATTTACTCGTCTGCAGCACAACACTACCATTATCACCTAATTCTAGTTCGATGTCCTGTCTGACATTACTTACTATTCTTTAAACTTCATTACTTTAAACCCAAAGCAATAGAAACTGGAAGTGATGTCGGAAACTATGGTTCCAAGCACATGGATTTTTGGCCATGCTGGGAGTTGTAGATTTGCAACAGTTTAAAATAGTTTTTTTGTTGTTGTTTTTAACAAGGAACGAATTCCACCTTTGAGTTAGACTATCTTGGGAAGAGGGAATGATATTCTGAACAATGGTGAAAGGGGGAATGAAGCAAAAAAGCTTAAGAATCACTAGGTTAAAAGCCACTGAGCGAGGTCTAATTGTCAAGAAAACCTCTGGCTTCCTTTCACTTCTAAAGCTAAAGAAATGACACACCTATGGATGTTCAGTTTAATGTCAAATCACATGCCCCTCTTTTCATCTTTCACTTCTCTAGCACTTGTAAACATGTGGTTTTATGTGCAGGCCACAGAATCTTAAAATATCTGTGATTTCTGGCCTGCTGTCAGATGTTTGGGCTTGAATTTGATGTTTGGCAAGTGCCTACTTTTGAGCTGGAAAAGATACAAGAGTGAGAAAACATTGGGCCCAAGCAACTTTGTAATTTCATCATTTAATGGATGTTGTTAACATGAAATATACACCTTCTGCCTGCCCATAAATCTTAGAAATCAGTAAAGTGCTTTATTGGCTAGAAAAAATAATTTCTAAGTATTAGACAGTAGGACAGTCAATAAACAGTTATTTTTAACTGCATTGAAAAATGTGTTTACACACAAAGTATGTTTTCAAAAGATCTAAGCTTCTTTGTAAATCATTGCATAAGGCCTGGTTCACATCTGCATTGTAATATCCATTTTTCTGTTCCGTCATAAGAAAATAAAAGCCAAAATAATGAAAGACCCCATCTGTGCCCCCCCGACCCCATTAACTCTAATGGGGTCCCTCAGGTTTCGTTCATGTTGTCTGTCATTTGAACACAAAAAGTAATGCTGCACACTGTGCTACTGTTTCTGTCATTTTAAAACAGAATCTACAATGGAGTCTTCTAGTGGAACCACCAACGTAGATGTTAACCAGGCCAAAAATTAGACCCCAGTAGCAAGTGAGAGGCTCCAAAGTCAGCTCTTAATGTCTCCATTCTTCTGCTGGATATTTGCGGTCCATTTCAATGTGCAATCATGTGGCAGATTGTTTGCAGAAATTTATGCAACTGAAAATCTGGGGATCTTTTTACAGAATGTGTATGTGATTGGGATCAGGGCCGGGACAAGGCATTTTGATCCCTAGGCAAGTACGACCAGTGATGCCCCCCCCCCCCCCTCCTTTCCCTGAAAAAAAAAAAGAAATCTGGCCCTAAGGCTATGTTCACACGGTGTATTTGCGGGGCGTAATTACGCCCCGCAATTACGCCGTGTGACCGGGGGCGGGGCGGGAGCGGGGGACTGAGCAGGGGGCCGGCACTTCGCCGGCCCATTGACGTGAATTACTAGCGGCGCGTATTTGCGCTATAAATTCACATGTCAATTATCTCCCCGCCCGGCTCTTCGCCGGGCGGGGAGAGGAGACGTAATCCACTAGTTCTCTATTGAAACTGTGAATTACCGTAATGAATGGGACGTTTTCGGCCCGTAATTTGCGCACTTCGGCGCGTAATTACGGACCGAAATACGTCCCAAACTTAGCCGTGTGAACATAGCTTAACAATGCACGTATCTGCGCCCTCCCCAGCTAGGTAGAATAACTATCAAGGACACTGCTATACAAAGACAAAATAATTCCGCAACATCATGACTGCATATCACAGCTACATAGTGACTGAATAATACCACAACACCACATATCGCCAGTCTGCAGGTGGTCAGTCAGCCAGTCATGAAAAAGAGCAAGACAGTCCTTTTATATCCAATATTTCTTTTATATCATTGATTCAACTTCATATGCATCACCCATTAATTATCAGGTACTTTAATACATGTTTTTCAATATACAATAGAGGTAAAAACCTGTGATACGATAATAGTCACTGCAGTCTCTGCATGAAAGTATACAAAAGTTCTTACTGTATCCAGAACTTTACAACAAGGCAGAGCTTGTTTGTATTGACCACCATGAGAACAGCCACACGCTCATCGATGACGTTTCGGAGGAAACTCCTCCTTCCTCAGACTAGCGTCATGGACTGCGTCCTCTCTGAAGGTCTCATGGTGGTCGATACAAACAAGCTCAAAACAGGGATTACGTTTTATTTTAAAGATCTTCCAAAACAAGTCACTTTGCAATATATGTCCATCCCTACCTATTTCTAGATATCCCCTCTTGCATGGGCTGCATCAGCTCCTCAGGTCGCTATAGCTACAGACCAATTCAATCTCTCCTGATAGGCTGCCAGTGCTGGTCGGTATAGCTACAGACTTGGTGGATCTCTCTTGATAAGCTGCCAGCACTGGTTGCTATAGCTACAGACCTGGCTTCTACTGCAGCCTAGAACAACCAGTAAACATGCCCCTGAATTAAAAATAAAACCAAGAAAAAAAGGACTAAGGGAAGATGAATCAATGTAGTGAGACAACCCTTTTAATATCTCTATATAGCTGTGTACTGGAATACATGAATTTCCTCTGCTGGGACCAGGGTGCTGCAGTCTGACGCCGGAGGTATCCATCCACTAGCTTGCTGACTGTCTCCAATGACAATCTACATCATTATTAAATTATGTGGATAGATTCGATAAGGAATTCTAAATAATCAGAGAAGAAAAGCTCACAATATTCTGAGGTATATTGGAGAAATACTTATGGTAATAACATGAGGGCAGCTGGTTAGGATTCTATATAATGTCTCTATGTTCATGATTTCTGTACATTCTCCCCTGATGTCCCATATTTGACACTTTATTTTCTCTAAATGTGCTTGCATTATAGATAACAGACTATATTATATACCAGGTAAGCAGCGGCTGCTGGTGCTCGGCCCGTCCCTTCCTCCGCTGTGCGGCGCCATCTTCTGCTGGTGCTCGGCCTGCTCCTGCCTCCGCTGCGCGGCGCCGTCTTCTGCTGGTGCTCGGCCCGCTCTTGCCTCCGCTGCGCGGTGCCATCTTCTGCTGCTGCTCGGCCCGCTCCTGTCACCGCTGCGCGGCGCCGTCTTCTGCTGGTGCACGGCCCGCTCCTGCCTCCGCTGAGCGGCGCCGTCTTCTGCTGGTCCTCGGCCCGCTCCTGCCTCCGCTGAGCACATGACCACAGGCGCCATGCAACTACGTGCATCAGTGCTGTCTGCCGAGCGCCCGCCTTTTTGTCCTGGGTGGCAGCAGCGGCAGACGGACAGGCAGAGTCGGAGCAGTCTGAGTCAGAGGCAGGAGCGGGCCGAGCACCAGCAGAAGATGGCGCCGCGCAGCGGAGGAAGGGGCGGGCCGAGCACCAGCAGGCGTCGATAATAGCGCTGCAGTCGGGCAGACGCAGATTTATAAATCAATAAAAGGCGGTTATAAAGTAATGTTTGTGCGCCCCCATGTGACAGACAGAGGTGTCGCCCTAAGCGATCGCCCACCTCTGCCTACCCATCGTCCCGGCCCTGATTGGGATAGTGAAATGTCACACCTTTGATCCGGCTTTTTAGACATTTCTAGATTGGAAACCTGCCAAGTGTGGGTGGTACAGTCTTGGTTGTAGACAATGGGCAATCTCTGTGATAGAACTGATCTTGATTATACAGTGATCACTCAACAAGCAATATTAATTACATCTGGGATGACCATTGTATGTGAGATCATAACTCTGGAGCCCCAAAATGTCACCCAACATAATGCAAAATTAAAATTAATCAGATAAATAATACAGATAAAGCAAGTCCTTCCATATAACATCGGAAAGAGCTGCTGGAAATCACTATTTTAAGAATAGGATCTTCTTTGGGTCATCTTCTTTATACACAATGTACCAAAAAGAAAATGGTGGTGTCCTCATCTGCTTCCTAAAAGAGCTGCTCATCCTGACACTGTAGAGAGCAGTCGAGGTACTGCACTGCACTGTAAAGAGGTACTACTAGACCGCAAATCACTACATGCACCTCACTAATACAGATGTTCATGACAATTGATTGGATTTTCCATCAATCACATGATCAGCAGTAACTGTAACATTGTATGTTGTGTGATTTCAAGATGCAATGTTCCAGGAAAGACCATTCTATGGTGGAAATATTGTATCCTGTGACTATTGTAACTTGGGAGATCACTAGATAATAAAGAATATAAAAAATGTATACTTTTTTTTAAATATGAAGTATATATTTGCACATATACATTTATGTATGCAGTATATGCATAATGTATATTCATCTATTTAGGGCCTCATGTATGAAAACTGTCTAGGTCTAAAGACTTTCTTTGTTGCTCATAGCAACCAGTCAGTGGTCCCCTGTCATTTCATATAGTGCTCTGAAAAAATGAAAGGGGAGCTCTGATTGGTTGCTATGGGAAACAAAGAAAGTCTTAGACCTAGACCATTTTCATAAATGCCCCCTTTAGTGTTTCTTTAATTTAACTGTATGTGTAAAGGTAATGTAATGTAGGACTACAGCAGAAAAATGTCTGCAGGTATCTATTTATCTTTCTATAGTTACATAGTTTGTAAGGCGGAAAAAAGACAGACGTCCAACCAGTTCAGCCTATTGTGTTACAGTGTTGATCCAGAGGAAGGAAAAAAAACCCCAATGAGGTAGAAGCCAATTGTTCTCGTTTTAGGGAAAAAATTCCTTCCTGACTCCAATCTGGCAATCGGAAAAATCCCTGGATCAGTGAACCCTCTCCAGAATCCTAGTCACTATAAACTGTTAGACTGTTACGCTCTAGAAATGCATCCAGACCCTTTTTGAACTCTGTTAGTGAAGTCATCATGACAATTTCCTCTGGCAGAGAGTTCCACAGTCTCACTGCTCTTACAGTAAAGAATCCCTTTCTATGTTTATGTAGAAACGTTCTTTCCTCAAGATGTAGAGGATGCCCCTTTGTTCTAGATACAGTCCTGGGTATAAATAGATCTTGGGAGAGATCTCTATATTGACCTTTAATATATTTATACATATTTACTATGTCTCTCCGGAGCGGTCTTTTGTCTAAACTAACCCTATTTGTAACGAGTGACCCCGCAGCCCGCAGCTCGGGCTGTGGGCGCACTCGTTCCCCTGGGCCGCAGCTTGCGCCCGAGGCGGGCGGAGCGGTCCGCGGGCGCACGCACCCCCATTGGGTGCATCCACTTACTAGTTCGCACTCCTGCTTCCCCATAACTGTCTGTGGGCTGGCGCATGCGCACTGGCGCTCTCAAATTTAAAGGGACAGTGCGCCGGTAATTGGTTTTGCCGGCCGCTGATCCTGTATAAGGGCTCCACCTCTGGGACCTTGTTGCCGAATCGATAGCGCCATTGTCCTATGAGAGGAAGCCTTGTCTTGTTCCGGTTTGCCTATCCCGTGTACCAGTCCCGTCTGCTTACGTCCTCGACTCCGAACCTTCGCTGCCTGCCCCGACCTCTTGGCCTGATCTCGACTCTGATCTTGTCTACCGTTTTCTGTACCACGTGGCACCTCGGCCGCCTCCGCAAGCCTGCCTCATCGGGGGTAGCGACCTGGTGGAATCCCGCCAAAGCAAGTCCATTCTGCTTTGCGGCGGGCTCTGGTGAAAACCGGGACCCACTTAGACTCCGCTAACTGGTGAGTCAGTACCATCGCTTGCGGCGGTCCAGTGGATTCACCACTCCGCTGCATCACACTAATCTTGCTAATCTTTCTGGGTATTGTTGTCCACCCAGTTCTTTTATTATTTTTGTTGCCCGCCTTTGTACCTGTTCAAGCTCTACAATGTCTTTCCTGTGCACTGGTGCCCAAGACTGTACACAACACTCCATGTGTGGTCTAACCAGTGACTTGTACAATGGGAGAATGATGTTCTCATCATGTGCAACTATGCCCTTTTTAATACATCCCATAATCCTGTTTGCCTTGGTAGCTGCTGCCTAACACTGGCTGCTACAATTAAGTTTACTGTACCCTAGAATTCGTAAATCCTTCTCCATGTCACGTTTTCCCAGCATTTTCCTGTTGCTTGCTCGCACCTGCCTTTGCAGCTTTGGCAATACATTTTCAATAGGATTAAGAGCAGAGTTTTGTGATGGCCACTCCAAGACACTGACTTGGTTATCCTTAAAGAGTACCTATCACCTTCAGACAAACTTCATGAAGTAACAGAAGACTAAAATACAAACATTTTCTCAAATATGCTTCATTAAGAAAGCCAAAGCTTTTCACCTGTATTTCAGTTTTTAAAAAAGCGCTGGCCCTTTAAGACAGCTCTGAAGTCGGGCCAAGGCACATGACAGCTTGATGGATGACAGTTGTAAGTTCCTGAGCTGGGAGAGTCCACAGTGCAGGGGGAGTCTGTAAGTCTACATCATGTGCACACCAGCAGCAGTGTAATACATCAGTGCCTGTGTGCTATGGAGGAGGAGGCTGAAGCAACAGGTAAACTCCGTCACACTATCTCCTTAGGCTATGTCTACACTGCACAGAAAAACATCAGTTTTTTCAGCGTTTTTCAATTTCTAAAAAAAACTGAAAAAAAGACTGTAAAGAGCTCCCATAGACTCTATTGTAAAAACCTCCCGCTGTCTCCACTGAGCTTATTTTTTCTGCTCGTTTTTTTTTTTACTGCTCGTCTTTTGCAACATGTTCTAAAAAACGCCAGAGCCGGGCAGAAAATTTACTCGAAATTTTTCACTGGAAACCCACCCAGGAGAACCAAGTCCCACCTATAGTGGGTGTTAACAAAGGTTATACCTTATTAAATCTGCATACAAGTGTCTGATGTGTCCTTGTTTGTACCATTTGTAATAAAATGATCATGCTTTGGTCGCTAACGATTTTTGCGCAATTCAAGATTTTTTCACTAAAAATAAGTTTTTCACGGATTTTGCCGCTAAAATCCTTTTCTTAACAGATTTTTGTGCTAATAAAGTTCTCTCGCTTCTGATGCTAAAAATACTTTTACGGATATTGGTGCAAGAATAGGTTTTTTTAAGGTTCTTGACGCTAATAAAGTTATCTCGCTTCTGACGCTAAAAATATGGTTTTTTTTTACAGATTTTGTTGCTAAAATACGTTTTTACGGATTTTGCCGATATTAAAGTTCTCTCGCTGTTGCTAAAAATACGTTTTTTATGGTTTTTGGCGCTAAAATAGGTTTTTTTTTTGCAGATTTTTACTCTAAAATGCTTTTTTTTAACGGATTTTGCCGCTATTAAAGTTCTCACTTTTGTCGTTATAAATTTTTTTTACGTTTTTGGCGCTAAAATACTTTTTTTTTATGGATTTTGGCACTATTAAAGATATCTCGTTATTGTCGCTAAAAATTTTTTTTACCTTTTTTGGCACCAAAATACTTTTTTTTTTATGGATTTTGACACTAAAATTAAGTTTTTTTTACAGATTTTGGCGCTACAATCCTTTTCTTTACAGATTTTTGCCCCAGTAAAGTGATTTGCTTCTGATGCCAAAAATACGCTTTTTTTTATGGATTTTAGCGCTATTAAAGTTCTCGTTTTTTTTCGCTAAAAATCCTTTTTTCTTACAGAGTTTGGAGATAAATTTACTAGCGCAAAAATCCATAAAAACATGGACTTTAGCGTCAAAATACATAAAAAAAAAAAAAATTTTAGCGACAAAACTGAGATAACTTTAATATCGCCAAAATCCATTACAAAAGTATTTTAGCCACAAAATCCATACAAAAACATATTTTTAGTAACCAAAGTGATATAACTTTAATCGTGCCAAAATCCGTAAAAAAGTATTTTGGCGCCAAAACACGTAAAAAAAGTGTTTTTAGCAACAAAACTGAGAACTCTATTAGCACCAAAAGCCATTAAAAAAAAAGTATTATATTGCCGAAATCTGTAAGAGAACTGATTTTAGCGGCAAAAGCGACATAACTTTATTAGTGCCAAAATCAATAAAAATAAGGATTTTTGCACCAAAATCAGTAAAAAAACAAAACAAAAAAAACCTTATTTTTGGCTACAAAAGCGAGATAATTTTACTAGCGCCAAAATCCATAAAACGACTACAAGATTACATATAGATGCAATAATGTGCTTTCCATCCCCTTTTGTAGGGTGGAGTTAGGGGCCGTTCACACAGCTTATTCTGAGACTGATTGGAGCTGTACTGCGCGCCGCATTTGCGCTGCAGTAGGGCTCCAATCAGTCTCAGTAACTACGGTAATCCACAGTTCTTATAGAGAACTATGGACTCCGTCTGCCCTACCCGCTCGACAAATCCGCCGGGCGGGGAGAAAGTGACATGCACATTATCCCGGCGGAATATGCACCGTGGATAATGGATGTCTATGAGGCCGGGGAGCTGCGCCCCCCCCCTTATTCAAGCCGGAATTGCGGGCGAAATCCGTCCCGCAATTACGGCTTGAATAAGCCGTGTGAACCAGCCCTTACATCCAATGGCTTAATTTATGCAGACATTAAAACCAGACTTGAAGACAAGCAAAAAATGCAAATTGCCGTTTTTTTCAGCTGCTCTTGACAGGCAGGGGACAGAAAACTCAGTTTTTAGTATTTGGCTTTCAGGTCGTTTTTGTCCACTGCACTGTAGACATAGCCATAGTGTGCTGTGCCTGCTGTTCTGTATGTAGTGTGAGACTCATCACACTGTACAAGCAGCTGTGCCCTCAGCTCCCCCTGCAAAGTTAGTGTATCCCAACAGATTTATAAGGATCTCCTGAGTTACAAAGTGGAAGTACAACCTGTTTCCCTATAAGGCCGTGTTCACACGGCTTATTCCCGACGGATTTGTGAGCCGTATTGAGCTCACAAATCCGCCGTGAATAAGGGGCGGGACGGGGCGGGGCCGGAGCGCGGCAGGGGCGCCGCTCCCGGCCCCATAGACAATGCATTATCTACGGCGCGTCCGCGCCGTAAATAATGTGCATGTCACTTTCTCCCCCCGCGGCGGATTCGCTGAGCGGGGAGGAACGACGGATTCCACTGTTCTCTATGAGAGCAGTGGATTACCGTAATTGCTGCCGCGGATTGGCGCCGTACTGCAGCGCAAATCCGGCGCGCAGTACGGCGCCAATCCGCGGCAGAATAAGCCGTGTGAACGAGGCCTACAACTGAGGTAAACCATCTGAATTGCTAATGACATGTATTTGAGAAAAGTCTTATAATTTCATCTACTATCAATTTTAGGTGTTTGTGTGGAGGTGATAGGTGCTCTTTACGTCACTTTGTAACCAGTTTAGCAGTACGCTTCGGGTCATTGTCCATTTGGAAGACCCATTTCCGCCCAAGCTTTATCTTCTTGGCTGATGTCTTGAGATGTTGCTTCAGTTTTGCCAGATAATCTTCTTTCATCATGATGCCACCTATTTTTGGAAGTGCACCAGTCCCTCCTGCAGCAAAAAAATCCCACAACATGATGCTGCGACCCCTGTGTTTCACAGTTGGGATGGTGTTCTTAAGCTTTTCTCCGCAAACGACCATAGTTCCGTTTGGAAAAGAAAGGGCATGTCCCCACGGCATGGGTTTTCGGACAGTTTTTCAGCCGGTTTGCGGTTGACATGCAGATGGAGGACCAAAGCACATTCAACTCTGAGACACAGAACCGTCTCCTTCCTGAGACGGCTGGACATTCTCACCTTTTTTGTGTTTGCATATAATTATTTGTACAGATGAACGAGGCACCTTCGGGTATCTGGAAATTGTACCCACGGATGACCCAGACTTGTGCAAGTCCACAATTTTCTTCCTGACATCTTGGCTGATTTCTTTAGACTCTCCCATAATGTTACACACAGAAGCAGTGTGTTTCTGGTGTGAATAAAAAAAAAAAAATCCACAGGTGTGTTTCTAATTAACTCAGATGTTGCCAATAAACTTATCGGCAGCTTCCAAAGACATGACATCATCATATGGGTTGTCCCAAATTGTTTAAAGGCATAGTAATCCTAGTGTATGTAAACTTTTGACTTTGCAGAAAGTAATAAAAATGCCTTAAAAAAATCTCATATATTCTGCATTTGACAAATGTAAATAATTTTGGTAATCCTAATTGACCTAAAACGGGTAAGGTTTATTCTGATTCCATATCAGATAGTGAGAAAAACATGCATATGTGTATTTTTTATATAGTGTATGGAAACTTCTGGTTTCAACTGTATGTTTGAAGCTTTTCTTTGGACAGTCTTCTATATCTAATAAAGATTTGTTATCCATACTTTCCTATGGGACTTTATGACATGTGGCTCTGTGATCACTTTGCCTTTATTGATCCATAACTATTGACCACTAGAATTGTATTCCTTTGAAGTACTGACTTTCACTGACACTTTGACTAAAACAGAATAGTAGAATAGTACTACCTACAGGCATTAAAGTATAACATTAATATCTGCATAGTAAAGATGAGTAATTTTTCTATTTCAACATATTTTCATTTATAAGAAAGAAATAATTGAATTGAAATAAAATGGGAGAAAAAAAAAAATGAAAAAAGGTAAACAGCTGGATTGTACTAGTACTGTGATAGCTCTATAATTATCCAGTTGAAAAAAGACATACTGTATGTTCATCAAGTTGAAACAAGGGTGCAGAGAAAATGTGGATGAAAAAAGGTACAAGTGATCTTAATACTTTGTTTCTCCTTATTAATTCTTAAAGGGGTTGTCTCACTATATTGATTCCTCTTACCTCAATCCTGTTTTCTTGGTTTCATTTTGAATTCAGGGGCGTGTTTACTGGATTCTACTAGGCTGCAGTAGAAGCCAGGTCTGTAGCCATAGCAACCAGTGCAGGCAGCCTATCAGGAGAGATCAAATAGGTCTGTAACTATAGCGACCTGGAGAGCTGATGCAGCCCATACAAGAGGGAATATCTAGGAATAGGTAGGACACAGTTAGTAGACACATATTGCAAAGTGACTTGTTTTTGCAAGATCTTGAACATAAAAAGCAGCAATCCTTGTAGTGAGACAACCCTTTTAATCTAATTCATGGTATTAGGCTCTGTTCAGGCCTTGTAATTGCTTTATATTTGGTCTATGCGCTGGAAAAGCTCCTAGTGCCTGTGCCAAACATGTCCATAGTTCGAGTTTCTTAGCCTATAGCATGCTACATATTTAAATACCTTTTTTAACTTTTGTACTAGACATTTGGAAGAGTGAAGTGATTATAAGTCACTTATGTGTTTATCTACCTAATGAAGCCAGAAATAAAATATAATTACTATTTATATAATACAATTATATTACAATTAAATATGTGTAGTATAATGGTATGTATTAAAACATAGGCATATCATTTACTCCTTTGACTCTTTAAGGAGGACCTTCAAGATCCAAACTAAACATATCAGCAATACAAATATTTCTCCTGGCTTGATGATTTACTGCAATGTCCTTATTACTCAACCTACCCAGTTCTAGGACCATACATTGATGAACACACAGCTCCTGGCAATGGCCTAGTTGTTCAGCAACCTGATGCTTCATAGTATATAGTGGCCTATAAAGGTGAGCCAGTCTGCCATGTTTTGCATAATTGATAAAGGTTCATGCCCTGTCCTCCTGGTTCTGATTACGTGTGCTATTGTGCTTAGTTATCCTAGAAATAGTTTCTGCCTCACCCTTAGGATTCTTAGTCTGGTACTTATTCTTCTCCCAGAGCTGACCCTTGGCACATCTCTGGTGCTAGTCTCTGGTGGGGGGTCAATCAGGAAAGTGCTGCCTCCTTTAACTCTGTTGCACCCCAAAGCCTATGGAGTCTATATAAAATGGACTATTAGAAACTGGAAGGTGAGCAGAGCTTTCCAACCTTTTCCTACTGGGTCCTCACCAACCAGGACACGGTGATCTCTGGGCTTCATTATAAGTTAAAGTCCCATGCCAGGTGAAAAATATATATTGTAACTTTGTCTCCTTATCCTGTAAAAAAATAAAAGTAAGAAAAAAAAGAAGTCCATTATATTGGTAAAGCACAGATTGGAGCAGCAAAAAGAACAATCTGTGCAGCATATAATCACCTTGATTAAAACTACCTACCTCCGCTACAACTGGTTGGTGCCTAACAATTTGAATTTTTTTTGTGAATGAATGCGAATTATAAAAAAGCTGGACCCATAGAGTATCAGTGGCCATGCAATAAAGACATTATGGTCAAAAATTTACTTCTTCATTTGAACATTGTTCACATGAGATTGCTCTTTTGTTTTGCAAATAAGTAGGAAAACTCATATTTTTTAATCTATAAGAAGTTAAAGGGGATTTGCCACCAGACCAAGTACTGACCTCCGTTCAGTATGAGAGCAAGATGTCAACAAATCACGCTGAGTCATGAAGCTGCAGGGGAGAGAGGGGAGGGGAAAGTGAGGAATCCAAACTGAGACTCACAAAACTAAAGTGAACGAATAAACAGTACAACAGTGGATTCAATACAGCAAGACACAGGCTCATACACTGCACTGTCAGGAGAAACCTTATCTGCTAAGCAGCTTATGTAATGTAAACAAATCAGAGACGCACACAGACACACACAGCCAGAGCACAGAGCCTGCATATCGGATCCTGTGACATGTTCACTCAAATAATCAAACTATAACTTGTGAATTCTGTATACAAAAGAGAACACCTATTCTAAACAGCAGATTAAAAGCTTCTTCATCAGATAAAGCAGGGATCTAATAACACAACAGCTAGTTATTCTGTCTACAAAAGAAAACCTATTGCTACCCGGTGCCTTAAAAGACCATTCAATCTGCCTGTCATCAGATAAGAAGTGATTCACGCAAGCGCGGCCTTTCAGCTCCTGGGTCGTGACTAGGGGAAGCTTTGTGGTAACCAAGGGGGGTTGAGAAATGCTGTAGCTCTCAGAGTTTTCACTTTTTTAATCACATATATTTAGAAAAGTGATTATATACCCATTTTGGAGCTTCCCACGTCAACATTACATGGTGGCAAAACCCCTTTAACATATCCCCTTATTGACTCATTAAGAGGCATGACCAAGGAACAGAAAAAGTGCCCCATTAGTGTCCGTCCACACAGCATATGTAAAATGCCACTTGGATTCTGTTTAAGAATCCGGCCGGTATTTTATCATCTTTCAAAGGTTTTGGGGGACGGTTCTGTCCACGGTTTGCGGATTCGCCGTCCCCCATAACCAATGAATTGCACATCTTCTGCCCGACAACCGGACGGAAGATGTGCATGTTCCAAGTTTTTTGGAATGCTGGCAGCTGAAAAGCCATCTGGCTGAAAATCCATTCAGTGTAGACTACCGAACAGATTTTCTTTTAAAGTCTATGGGGATGGTTGCTTGTTGGTTTTCAGACCGTTTCCAAATCTGCAAACCATGACATGTGGACGGACCCTTATGGACATAGCAAGTAGTAAAATGCTGGCTCAAAATCAATCTGTGGGCAGTAACATCTTATTCCAGTAAATATATAGCTGGTGCTACATTGCCATGTGCTACGTCCTCACTTCACTCTTTAGGATTAGCAATTGATAAGTAAACTTAAAATAATGTTAGTTTTTTTTTAATACACTTTTTGATTTTAGAGAAATATACTTGTAAATGTATAACACAGCAGACAAATGAGAATACCAATACAAAGAGTCTTAACATATTGTATATTCATGCCTGTAATATGGAAAAGAAGTATGCATTACCTGATAGTCAACAAGCATATATAAAGGATATAATGACCAAGGTTTTATATAAAATAAATGGGCACATTAGAAGTACTACATGTAAACAAGGAAAAATTCCTCCCCGATTTCAATCTGGAAATTAAGAATAATTCCCATATTAAAGATCCTTCTCCAGAATCCTAGACACTATAACTAGTTATACTATTACACACTAGAAATGTATCTAGACCTTTTTGAACTAATTTTTTTAGTTCACCATGACAATTTCCTCTGACAGAGTTTTCCAAAGTCTCACTGCTCTTACAGTAAAGAATCCCATTCTATGCTTATGTTGAAACCTTCTTCCCTCTAGATGTAGAGGATGCCCCCTTGTTCTAACTACAGTTCTTGGTCTAACTAGATCATGGAATAAATCTCTATATTGCCCCTTGATAAATTTATAAAATATTTATTAGGTCACCCTGAAACCAGTTTTTCTCTAAACCAAATTATCCTAATTTTACTAATCTTTTTGGGTATTGTAGTCCACCCAATCCTTTTATTATATTTGCCTGCTTTTGAACCGGTTTAAACTCTACAATATCGTTATGGTTCACTGGAGCCCCAGACTGTACACAATATTTTACATGTGGTCTAATTAGTGTTTGGGAACTATTCCGGGTTTTAGCTAATAAATACTGATGCAAAATTTGCAGAACAAAAAACAGTGTGAACCCTGCCATATTATGTGGCAGAGTGATCTCTACTCTTCAAGTTTCAAAAGAGTGTTTTTTTTTTTAAAGTTTTATGGAACTTGGTTACATTGTCCCTCCTTCCTTACACTTGTTTCTTGGAAAAGCTCATTGCCCCATCTTATACTGAAATATATAGGTCTAGTCAATATAATTATACATTGGAGGGACATAATGTTTGTTCTAATGGCAAAGCAGACTTTTTGAAATGCACTTTTTAGGTGTTGAGAGGTGTGCACTAAAAATACAAAGATCTGAAAAAACACCAGAATTTTAAAGGGCTCATGGTAGCTGGGGGCCCTAATGTCCTCTAAACTTTTATTGAAAACCAAGAGCCTCTTATTATACATTTGGAAAGCGAAATAGAGCAACAGATAAATATGCTTTGTGGACTGTAATGCAGAATGTGACTCAGGATCAGAACAAGATTGTATTTACAAAGTTAATCTATTAAGTAGATTACACATATAATTACACTATAAAATGGTACCCAAAAGTGGGTGTGCCCTTAAAGAACTCTTGGCCTCATGTATGAAAACTGTAAGAAAGTGTTAGACTTTCTTTGTTGTCCACAGCAACCACTCAGAGCTCCTCTTTAATTTCATATAATGCTCTGAAAAAATGAAAGGGGAGCTCTTTGTTCCTCGTTTGTTGTGTACTCACCTGCTCCTGCTTCCTGTCTGTCTGCACACACTCCTTAGGGAACGCATGCGCTCACTGGTCTGGATTTAAAGGGACAGTGTCCCAATTACCTGTCCAATGACCTACGACCTCCTGGCATATAAGGAACTTCCTGCCTCTGTTCCTGGTTCATGATTGTCCACCTGAGCTCCTGACCACTGCTTTCTGCTGTTACCTGTCGTTATGTATGTATGTTTGTCTGTGTGTTTGTTCCTGTGTATATTTAACCCTGCTGTTTCTGCTGTCTTGCCTGTCTGTCTATACCTGGGTGCTTGTACTCTGCCTTGATACCTGCCTGGACTCTGTCACCTGCACTTTGACTGCCACCCCAAGTTGCCACATCAGGGGTAGTGACCTAGAGGTTCCCCGCAGCAAAGTCATATCTGGCATCACGGGGAGCTCCAGTGAAGACTATACCACCATCTATGCGTGCAGTGGCCCAGAAGATCTACACCGAGCGTCAATGGTGTCAGCGTATACTGACACCGCTGGTCGTTACAGCTATGGGCAGCAAAGAAAGTCTTACACCTAGACAATTTTCATACATGTCCCCCTCTGTATCCTACAGGAGAAATCCATCTGTATCTTTAAAGGCTTATGTGCCCCTGATATGATATGTTGTCATACACAGGATTTTCGGTTCAGTTCATAGAGACATGCACTGTTTCATCAGATGCAGTATTGCAGAGGTAGCCTTGCCTAGAAACATTGCTGTATTTTGGCAATGCATAGTGAGCACAAAGTTGGCTTTGTGCAAGCTCTGTGCTCGTGACTACTGTACATCAGGCCAAACTAAATACTATGATAATGATGAGTCCTTATTAAAAATGACACTTTCAAAATACAACCCTTTATTTAAAAGACTTACCATCATTTCTGCTTCAAATGGCTACCCTGGTAAATAAGAAGACACATTGGGCTATACCTCTAATTACATCCATTTCTACTGTTTTTATAGTTTGTCTTTATCTTCTGTGTTTCCACTATGGTAATTGGGTTACTAGTTCAAGTCTGCCACTGAAAAGTCATTTATTTTTTGTTCTATTAACACAGTAATTAAGTTGCTCTTTTATTGTAAGATTATTACAATAATTGCAGTACAGGAGGATCACAAACTCAGCTAATTACGCATTTTGTCCTAAATGTTTTCCTTCATTTGACAGGCTAACAGCAAATTTATAGCAGACTGTCTCGGTAGGATAAATACTGCAGACTATGTAATGGAATATGCAAAGCTCTGACCACCCCCCTGCTTGTCTTTGATGTTATACTTTGGAGCTTTGAAGTATGATGTCAACCACAACGAGAGGGAAAAACTTAGGGGCCCTATGCACAATAATGAAAAGGTGGCCAAACGCACCAGTTTTTCTGGGACTGGTCAACTATCTAATGTGTACAAGTGCCTTTTGACTCTCCCACCAACAGAAGATGTTGAGAGAGAGAAAGATCAGGTGTGTTCAATTTCAACGGTCAATCCTTTTGTTATCCTCAGAGATAAGTCGTCACTAAAAGTCTGGTGGCAGCTTTGTCTTCTTTTCCCATTGAAAACTCATAAACGCTTGGCTGAGCCAAGCATCCATCTGTTTGGGGGCATCGAAAAGAATAACTGTTGAACAAATGAGTGTTTGGCCAACTGCTATACATGGGCCCCATAACACTCAACATCTCTTAGTTCAGTTGAATCAAACTTAAATAATATAATTTTTAAAGACATTACATAGAGCACACACAAAGCTATGAGAAACCGCCTAGTATTGTATGACATGCACCAGCATGTGACACCTACCATAACAATGTATATTACCATGGAGATAAACAATGGGTCATTTATCAAAACTGGCTAACAGTAAAACTGTCTTGTTGCCCTTAACAAGCAATCAGAGCTCAGCTTTTAAATTGTAACTTACTCTGGAAAAAAGAAATCTGAGCTGTTATTGGTTGCTGTTAGACAGTTTTGACAAATGACCCTAAATATGAAACTAGGCTGCACTCTATTTTCAAGATCAAAACGTTCATTCATAACATCCGTCAGTTGATTTTCAGAGTTATCAAAAAATGTATTACTTGTATAAATATTCACAATAATTTTTTAAAAAGAGGAGACATTTTTCCAGGTGCACAATTCATAATATAATTCAAAATCAATGTTACATGACAACGGATTCCATTTAAGAAAGGGAACGTTTTGGTCCTAATTAGAGATGGGCGAATTGATTCTAACGAAGTGGAATTCGTTTAGAATTTCAGGAAAACTTCGGTTCTGAACGAAGTCGAAGTTTGGGGTACTTCGGGTGAACGAAGTGTGCTTTTGATTGATAAAATGGCTGCGAGCACATGGCGTTACATGGGGCAAAGAACTAGTCCCCGGAGTCGATTGCTAAGGTCTTAACAATCGACTTGAGGCCTTAACAACTGGCGTAACAACCGACTGGAGTCCGCGGAGTCGATTGCTAACCTATACCCAACTGATTTGACGGGGCCCTTAAAAACCCCGGTTTAAAAACGACTGTTAGCCCACTTCACAACGCAGTAAATTATTGCCCCCCCCGGGGAAAGGGTAATAGGGCCCCCCCAGTAAGTTAAAACTTTCCTCTAAAGGTGGTTTAAACTTTAAAAAATCTCCCCAAATTTAGGGGGGTTTGTAGTTTAAAATTCCCCCCAGAAAATTTATATACCCGGTTATGGATCCCCCAGTAGGTAAAATAGGAAATTTTATGGAACCCCCAAAAAGGGTTATATGGGCCCCAAGTTAGGGGATCCCCCGGGAAAGGTATATAGGCAGGTTTAGGTCCCCCATGGGTTTAATAGCCGGGTTTTGGGTCCCCCAGCAGGAAATATGGGCCCATTTTTAAAGGTCCCCCAGCGGGGAATATGGCCCGGTTTAGGCCCCCCCAGGGGGATAAATGGCATTTTTTTAGGCCCCCCCCAGGGTATAAAAACAGGTTATGGGTTTCCCCCAGCAGGTATAAGGGCCCAGGTTTAGGCCCCCCAAAGCAGGAAATATGGGCAGGAAAAGGGTCCCCCATCAGGTATATGAAGCTTTTTAGGCCCCAAAACAGGAAATAAAATAGTTTTAAAAGGCCCCCAAAAGGAAAGGGTTTTAAATTTAGGAAATTTTAAGGGCCCACCCGGGCAAAATTTTTGGGGGGGTTAGGGAATTTGGGGGGCTCCCCCGCACTTAAAAAAGTGGGTTTAATGGGCCGGGCCCCCTTTCCCGCCCCTAAACCCCCTTTTTATTTTTTAACCAGCCCCCCCTTTTCCCCCCCTCTAAACCCAATAGAATTAAAGCCCCCCTCCCGCCAAACAAAATAACAAATGGGGGGGCTAAACCAGCCCCCCTTTTCCCCCCCTGCACATTTTAACAAAAGAAAAGGGGGGGCCCCCCCCCCCGCACAAAAAAAGGGGGATAAAGCCCCCCCCCTGCAAAAATTAAACAATAAATAACAGCCCCCCCCCTTTCCCAATAAAACATTAGAAAAATAGACCCCCAAAGAAAAACGCAAATTAAAAGTAATACCCTGAAAGCCTTACCTAAACCCCCCTCCCCCGCCGCTGTCGCTGTCGGTGTTTCCCGTTTTTTTCTTCAGGGCGTACTCCCCAGGCCGCCCGGGGCAGCGTGATGACGCCCCGCCCCGCCCCCCTGGGCCCTTTTGCACATCCTTTTCCCACAGATTTACTCCGCGGAGCCCTCTGCCCCCCTAAAGGGAACTAAGTGGGTGCGCCCCGGGGGCCCCGCACATACAGTTAGTCCCCCCAAACCGCCCGCTGCCGCGCCAAGGTCCAAGCCGCTAAGGACCGATAGCTTACGACTGGTAGGGGGCTTGGGGACCCTTTAACTGGGCCCTGGGGGCCCGGCGTATAGGGGCGGCCCGGGGACTACAAAGAATCCGGGGAGGAAGGAAAGGGCATAGCCGCATGACATGTGCAAGAGGGAAGCAATCAAAAAACCGTCGGTTCTTTGACGTTAGGGGGGGGGCACTATAAAAGTGGGGGCGCAACGCGGGGGGAGCTCACCCTACCGACCCCCCCACTGAAATGATCGGTAAGGTTTCTCCCCCAGGCGGCTGTTTTGTTTACTAAGAACTGATTTTTATACACAGCAAATTTTTTGGGGGGTTGTCTCAGTTTTGTCTCAGACTGCTTCTTTTAAAAACTTTTCATTTTTTGTTTTTTTGGGGGAAATTTGGGGTTTTGGGAAATCCAGTGTGCGCCCACCCCAAGCGCTCATATACTTTTAAAATCCATTGTTTCACAGCACATTGAAAACCCAAGGGGGGGATCAAAAGCCATTTCCCCTGTTGTTTTTCCCCTTTTTAAAGAAACAGCTTTGGGTTTTTAACAATACAAATACCACTTAAATTTTTTGGCTGCTAAATTTAATTTGGGGCTAATTTACTTCCGGGGGTTTAAATTTAAAAGCGTTGTTATTCACTGTGGTGACTCCAAGAAACCGTCATTTTCACCCCCCAAAATAAATAATTTTTCCTGTAGCCAAATTTTCACAAGAAAAGGGTTTTTAATTACAATTTTAATCTCTTGTGGGGGCGAAAAAAAACACCGCCATTGTAACAGGGGTTTAAAAAAAAGCTATTTAGTTTGGGGTGGCTCAATTTTTTTGGCGCTTTTTTAACTCCAGGGGTTTTAACTAAGTTTTTTCGGGCATTGCCCCCCAGAAAAAGAAACATTTTTTTTAACCGCCACAGAAAAAAAATTCTGTACAAATTAATTTTCAAAATACAAAAGGTTAATTAAGCCTTTACATTCAGTAAAATACAAAAGTTTTTTAAAAACGGCCCATAAAGTAAATTTTTCCTCCCCCTTTTTGGGGAGCGCAATTTTATACCCAAAGGGGTTTCCCCAAAGGGCTTCTTAGGGGGTTTCTTTTTGAGCCCAAATACGGGGTGTGTTTTTTAATCATATACAGATATCTTCATCAAACAGGGGGTCTGTACATTTTAAAAACAAACAGATTCGGGGACAGAGGGGGTGGCAGGTCTTCACCTGAAATTGGGGAGGGGCACAAATTTTTACGGGAGCGGGCCCCCCGGTGGGCCGCACAGCAAAGGCCCTTTCGCAGCGGGGGGTCACTCGGTGAGGCCAAACTGCCGGGCTGGTAAACTATGGGCGTGGCTGACTAAAATTCCAATGGTTCTTGTTTGGGTTTTGACTGGGTTTCATCCACTTCCTCCCAGAATGAACATCTGAAACCCCACCCAAAAGAGCCCGGGGGAACGTCAACACCCCCCTTATTTGGGCAGGGCCCCGGGGAGCGGGTCACGGCCCTCCCCCTGCCCCAAAACCCTCCTCTGTCCCATCCTTTTTCCCTCAGCCAAGATCTATTTTTGGTCGGGGGCTCAGCGCCACAAAAAAAGGGCCGGGGATGAAAAATTTGGGGGGGGCAGCCCAGCAGTTTACGGGCCCGCGCAAGAAATGGGGCCCTTTATCCCCTGTTTTCTTGCAGAAAGGGCGGCAAATTTAAAGATTTTTAGATGGCGGGAAAAGGCATGTTGGAGGGGTCGGGCCTCTGCATACCAAGACCGGGTGTTTGAGGACAGCAGTAAACGATGAAAACAAAAAATGATGAAAAGTAGCCGACCGAATTTGGGGACCCCGGGTGGGGGAAGGGTTTTCACCCATCGTCGGGAGAAGGGGGGGCGTCAGTTTTTCCATCGGGCCGGTGGCGCAGCCAAAAGTGGGCCCCCGTGGGGGGGGCCGTGAGAAAGCAGGAAAGCAGAAATTTGGGAGGCCCGGGAGCCAACCCCGGCCCGGGGAAAAAAAACCTCTTCGCAGGTCCAAGAAAGTACGGCACGGGGCTCACGGGCAGCGGCGGCTTAAAGTCACTCAGTGCGGACTTTGGGGGTAAAACCCGGGAAAACTGGGGGGGTGGGGGGGGCATTTCCCTTTGCTAAGACCCCGGGAAAGGAGCCGAATAGGTATATATAGAATCTGTAAAGGGGGAAAAGGGTGAAGCGTGGCCGGGGAGCTAACTTTGGAAACCACGGCCCTGCGTAAACCCACAGCACGTCACCACCCGGGGGGCCGGGGAGAAACTTTGGCCGGGAAGTGGGGTCCATCCTGCCGAGAGCAGCAGCAGCGCCCATTTGGCACCCCTGCCTTTGGGAAAACCCAGCCCAAAGGCCCACCACCTCGCAAAGGGAGCTTTTTCTTTTTGACACCACAATCCCCGGTCCAGATGCTCTGCCCCCCGCTACTCTTTGGGCGCCAGCAAGTCGTCCAAATGGGGGACCCCCAAAACCGTTCGGAAAAAAAAATTTGGCTTGTCCCGAGCCGAAAATGGAGATTACAAGCCGAAATTTTTCTTTTCCAAAAAGGCGGGTACCGGCACTTCATAAAAAATTTAGAACAGAAGGTGGCCAGTCCTTGAGCTTATCCGGTTTTTTTCCAAGGTGCAAAGGCCCGCGCGGACTCGGAGTTTTAACTACGGTCAGGGCTAGTACATGTCCTTTAAAGGCCCACCCGGGGAAAAGTGCTTCCGGCCCGGCACACCAACACTTGGAAAAAGGAGACGCCGCTTTTCCCCCCCCTCCACGTTGTCAAACTGCGGCTCCTTGCGCCAATGCCCCCCTCCTCCTCCTCCCCCAAAATCCACCTTTCCCCAAGAAATGCTTCATCATAACCCCCATTTTTTAGGGCACAGCGGTGTCACGCATTTTTTTTACACCTTGGGTTTCCTCGGGGCAACGAAATCACACAGGGGAGGGCTGCTCCCCCTCATGGGAGCAAGAAAACGTGTGGGGGCTTTCCCCCGCGCAACCCCGCAAATCGGAAACCCTGGGGACGGACAATGGGAGGAACATGGGGTCCAAAAACTCAAAACCCAGGGGGGGATGGTTCCATTTCGCCCTCATGGCGCAAAAAGTGTTTTAATCTTTGGGGTTTGAAAAGGGTTTCCCGAAGTCTTCCAACCCCGATCTTTAGGAAAATTTTGGGAAAGGGGCCCGAAACTGTCAAAGCACTTCAAACCATTCCTAAAAAAAGCCAGGGAAAAACCCTTCGAGGTTTCAAACGGCAAAACGGCCTTTCCCCCCAAAAACCCTGCAAGCGATTTTCCCCACATTGGAAAATTTCCGCCTGCACATGTTTTAAACCCCTGTATGAACAGGGGGAAAAGGGCCCTTAACGATTTTTTTTATACCAGGTGGACAAGAGTACCCCCTGTGAAAATTTTATGTCACCAGGGGGGAGCCCCATCCCTGACACCTGCCGTTTGTTTAGGGGCCCTTCGAGGAGGCCACATTTAAAATTTTCATTCCCCAGGACTACGGGATGAAAAAACGTCCCTTCCACTGCTTCCCTGTCCCCGGGAAAAATTCTTTAAAAATCTGTCTGGCCCGGGGGGCTGGAGATTGGCACCCACATCTCGCCGCCAAAATGAGTCCCGGGGGGGGGACTGAAATGGAGGAGGAGGAGGGCTTTTGGGGCAAACATTGTCTGGTGAAATGATTTGGGTTTTCACCCCAAAGGGGAAAAGAGAGGAGGAGGGAGGGGCAAACTGGGGAGGGGAATGGAGAAGAGGAAGACGAGGCCAATGACCTCAGCACTGTGGCAATTATACAGTGGAATGGGGCGGGAGCCCCTCGGAGTCACTTGTTTCAAAAGGCCCCCCAGCATGCTGATAGCCTGGGAGTGACAGCCGGGAATTTGGGCAGCCCCGGCAGAGGGATGACTTTTGGCTCTCCCCCCCCTATTGGAAACCCCCCCCCTCCACCGGGGCCCAAAAAGGGGGCCTTTTTCCCCCGCAATTTTAGAGGGAGGACAAACTCAAAAACTAAGGGGAAAACCCCGTAGTCCCGGTTGGCCCCCTGCCTATAAAACCCCAATCGTCCCCCCCTCTGAAAAGGTCGACCGGGGGGGTTTCCCTTTACGCTCAAATCTACAGCCGCGGCTTGCCTTTGGGAAAAAGGGGGGGGGGTCGGGGGCAGGGACCAGTCCCTCAGCAGAAAAACCCAAGTTGGAGTCAAATGATGAGCAAGGGTTCCTTCCCCCGGCTATGAGGAGGGGGAGTTGCCAGCAGCGCAGGGAGCAGGACCTGGCGACCCTGAAACAACAGGTGGGGGCCAACTTTTTGGACAGCCCCCTTTTCTGCCACCCCAAATTAGAAGATCCGCCCGGGCTACTGGGGGAGGGCCCAAAATGGATTTGTTGGGTGCAAATTTTTTCCGAGTTTTAGTGGAGAAGCTTCCTGGCCGGCCAGTAGTTTGGCAAACAAAGCGGGGTGCATGCGGCGGGGGGCCCCTCTTTTCCCCCAAGGGAAAAACCCGCTTGTCCACGGGGAAAATTTGGGAAAGACTTACCCTTTTTCAAGATGAACAGGCGTGGGCGGGGCCCGGATTTCCCACCCCACCAAAGCCTTAGGGGGTCAGACTACATCAGCCATGACGCCCCACCCAAAATTTTGAAAATGAGTCTGGGTTCCCAAAAAAACCTTTCCTCAGCCACTATTTTTTTATGCCGCCACCCGCCTGATCCACACATCTGCCGACATTTTCTCCATCGCCACCAACCATCTTTCCCAGGGACTGGTATTGCCACCCACCTCCACACTGTGTCATTGTGCCACTGTCTGACCTCAGCTGCTGTTTGGGGCTGCTGCCGTGACCTACACACTGTGTCAATGTCCCACTCTGTGGCCTACTCCCTTTTTTGCCACCTCCAAATGTGATTGTGCCACTGCCTGACCTCATGCTGTTGCTGTGGCTGCTGCCGTGACCTCCACACTGTGCCCATTTGTCCCACTCTGTGGCCTACCCTGTTTTTTTGCCACCGTCCAGAATGTCATTGTGCCACTCTCTGACCTCATGCTGCTGCTGTGGCTGCTGCCGTGACCTCCACACTGTGTCATTGTCCCACTCTGTGGCCTCTCCTTTTTTTTTGCCACCTCCAGAATGTGATTGTGCTACTGTCGACCTCATCTGCTGCTGCGGGCCCGTGACCTACACACTGTGTCATTGTGCCACTGTCTGACACCTCAGCTGCTGCTGTGGCTGCTGCCCGGACCTCCACACTGTGTCATTGTCCCACTCTGTGGCCTATTCCTGTTTTTGCCCTCCATAATGTCATTGTGCCACGTCTGACCTAAATGCTGCTTTTGCTGTCGCCGTCACCGCCGACGCTCTGTCACTAAATGTTGCCACCTGAGCTCTCAGCTTTTTTTTTTCCAGCTTTCTCTGTCATGACTTTATCAGGCAACATTCCCGTTTCAATTTTTTGGTCAGTTTTGCCCTCTTAAGTGCCCAGGGAATTCTATAGTGAAGCGATTCTAAGAGCGGCGGCAGTCATATGCGTGTCATTCTAAAACACAACATTGTAATGAAGACCAAACCAAGCTCCCTCTGCATATTTAAGCTTGCACAACGTTCTACAGCACCCTGCAGGCTCTGGGCAGCCTGGGAAAAAGCTGTTTTTTTAATGTGATTTGTCCCGAAGTAATTCGGAAAGAAGTTATTTTTTGCCGAGAAATTTGGCGAAGTGAACGAAACGAATTTCGGGAAATTCGCCCATCTCTAGTCCTAATGGAACCCTTTTCAATGGAATCTTCGTATGAGGTATGCTTCTTGTTCATTTTTCTATTCAACTTTTTATTAATCCAATATGTGCCGGAACTAAGTTTTTTGATAACTCTGAAAATCAACTCACAGATGATATGAATTAATGTTTTGATCTTGAAAATAGAGTGCAGCCTAGTTTCGTATTGAGGGTCAACAATTTTTGGGCTTTGCACCTCATATTTAGTGCCAAGGACATACATAAATAAGTTTTGATAAATGAGGACCAAAGTTTCCTAAAACTCATTCGACTATCTAATTATCTCTACCCTCCACATTCAAGCTAGAACTCATTTTAATCTGTACAATGCTGCAGAATATGTTGTTGCTGTATAAGAAACATTAAAATAATCTGGCTTTCAAATGAAGGGCTCCCTGTGTATACATTTTCTAACAAAAAAAAATTGGGCTACCTTAGTTCCATACACTTACAGTGGTGGAAGTGTGTAGTTGGTGCAAAGTTCTGTAAATGTATGGCAGGTGTTTGGTTTGAGCACCATGCCGAGCCTACACTATCTACAGCAGGTATTGGTATGGCCATTTACCGTTTAAAATGCAAGGCCTTATAGGCTGACTGGCATAATATAGTAGATAGTTTCTCTAGGTTACCAACCCCCTTCTCTCCTTGATTTCTCTCTTACCTCTTTTAGCACCAAGCTGCCATTAGTCAGTCAGTGGAATCATGACGAGTCACGCCCTGCTGTGTCTCATCCCTACCACAGTAGTATGTTTACCGAAGTTAATTATAAGTTTTAAGCCTTAGAGCTCTGTAGCCTTGTACTCTGCTATTTACAAAACTTCATTCTAATAGAATCAGCTAGGAATAGACAATCACTGCTGTAGAATCCCCCACAGACTAACCAGAAAGGGTAAGTCTGAAGCTGGCTCTGGCTCTGTGAAACAAGATGGTGTGAAAACGTATTTAACTAAAATAGATACCTTTTTATGCTGAGGGGTAAATGTTCAGAAAAAAAAGACAAAAACAATGACAATTGTTAATCAAAAAGTTATGTGTTTCCCAAATGGTACCTTTAAAAACTAAAACCCCATAAAAAATAGGCCCGCACACAGCAATGTTGAAAAGAAAAAAAGAATGGTTGTGGTTCTTAGAATGCAGTAACTCAAAAAAATTATTTAAAAAGGTTTTTTTTGTGCAACAGTAGTAAAACATTAATTAACATTACAATTTAACAATTTAGTATCGCTGTTATTTTAACAACCTGCAGAATATAGTTATAATATCATTTATACTTTTTGGCGAATTCCACAAAAACAAACTTTCAGGAAACAGTCACAAAATTGCAGTTTTTTTCCCCTACCTCCAAAAGAAAATATATTTTTCAGTATTATATGTAACCAAAATGGTCTCGCAAAAAACACATCATTCAGCTATGTCGATGGAAAGTTAAAAAATGTTGGCTCCTGGAAAACCATGAATGACTACAAATTGAAGAGTCCTTAAAGGGAACCTGTCACATAGATTATGCCCCCCTTGCTGAGGACAGCACAAGCCAGTGTCAGACCTGCTGTTTCCAGCACTGTGTCCCTTATTCTGTAAGATGCATTTAATGCTCAAATCTTATTCATGAGCTGGTGTTAGCCCCGCCCACCAAATACTAGCCCCGCCTACTAACAGTTATTCACATGGTTCTACCTATTCAAAGTAATAGGTTAGTCAGTTGTGAGGTGGGTGGGGCTAGCCTCAGGTGAGCGGGGTATGAAAAACTGACTCTTTTTATGACTCTTTTCTGGCTAAAAACTGCAGATTTGAACATTAAATACTCTAAAACTTCAGCATCTTACAGAATAAGGGACACAGCGCTGGAAACAGCAGGTCTGACACTGGCCTGTGCTGTTCTCAGCAATGGGGGCACAAACTATGTGACAGGTTCTCCTTGAGCCCCAAAATGAGTTGGGATGCATGTCATCAGGAATTTTCAAAACTGCAGGTGATACTAAAAAAAACTGAGGACAAAACTGATAAGCAAGCCAATTTTTACATGACCTACTTTTAGTGTAATGACCCAAACTTTGAGTTCTGTTGATTAGACCGATGGCTGAAATAGGACACTGGGTTGTAATAAAAGTGGAAAAATATATCCATAAATATGCCCATATAAAACTTGTGAGAACTTCATCATATACTGCGTTATGCCTAGTCAAGACATTTTGATGACAAATCCTAATGATATACTATCAAAGTGCATGGTGGGAACACCCCTTTAGGTGTAAAGCGCACTAGACATTGCTCTTTTCTTTATTCTATTGTTTCCAATAGAGTTCCTTTGGTTTTTTTTCTTGGTTAAAGGGGTTGTCTTACCATGCTGCTCTACTGAACCACAGCCAGCTTCCTGGTTAGGCTGTGGGTGATTCTACAGCAGTGATTGGCATTTTCAGCTCTACTATTCCTAGCTGAGCCTGATAGTGTAACATGAGTGCAGGGGATATGCAAACTGTAGCGCACATGGCTACAGAGCTCTAAAGGTTTAAAGCTTGTCAGTAAGTAATATAAACGGGCTCCTGTATTTTAAGATACGGAACAGAGCAGGGAGTGAGTCATCATCCAGACCACTGCTGCAGCGTGGAACAGGAGAGAGACATGGTCAGTAACTAGGAAACTTATGTAGAAAAAGAGGAGATCTGCTCCTAACTCTGAAGAGAAGCAAAATCAGAACAGCAATGTATTTGGTAATGGTCTAGTTTATTTCCATTGCCTACATTTTTAAAGTTAAATCAATAAGATGGGAATACTTTGAAATAATGCATTTGTAATTGTGTCTTCTGTTTTTCCGTTGCTTTAAATGTCTTTTTTTATGTTATGGAGGAAACAGGGCAGCACTCTTATGCTGTGAGAAAGGTTGGTGCCTTGAAAAGATATTGCAATCCACAGTAGTAGTTTGTTATTTGTGACACAAATGAATAAGGTCAGACTGAAATGTCACATGCAATGTGTCACTTTACTGTGTGTCTTATACGGAGCATTACTTGAATAAAGAATCATGAATTTGCATAAATCTAAACTGAGTGCTGTTTTTTATGTTAGAAATCATATGATTAAAAGAGCATCATTGGATCCCATTTATCTATCACAAGATTTATGTGAAAAACACAAAAGGAAAAAGCATAACCTAAAACTCGCATGTACTTAAAGGGGTTGTCTCACTACATTGATTTATCTCATCTTAGTCTTGTTTTTTCGGTTTCATTTTTTAAATCAGGGGCGTGTTTACTGGCTTCTACTGGTCTGCAGTCACGAGCTGCTGAGGACATTAGGTCTGTAGCTATAGCGACCAGCACTGGCAGCTTATCAGGAGAGATCGAACAGGTTGTAGCTACCGCGACCTGAGGAGCTGATGCAGCCCATACACGAGGGGATATCTAGGAATAGGTAGGACACTATTAATGGACACATATTGCAAAGTGACTTATTTTTGCAAGATCGTTAACATAAAGAGCAACCCTTGTATTGAGACAAACCTTTTAATTATATTTTTTTTTTCATAAAAACAACAAAAAAAACCTACAAAAATATGACGCAAAAAAAAAAAAAAAAAATGCATAAAAGGCAGAAAATTCAGCCAACACATCCATTGTTACAACTGACATAGACACTAAAGCCAGTGTTGTGGCTACAATACAGATCCCCCTCTGCCCCAAAAAAGCATGCAGTTTTTAAGCAACACTTATTAGCCCCTCCTCACCCTCAAAAAAAATAAAAATAGGAAATAGTATTCACAGGAAACACAACTGCAAATACTCAGTTCATTGCTGGTTTCACAGCAGTAACAAAACTTTGAGATACAGAGTAAAAACAATCTGAAAAGTAAATAGCAAAAAGGTAAAGCACATGTATATTACAAGGATACTTGTGTAGATAATTTACGTGTTTTAAGTGAAAATAAAAATCAAAGATGAGGGCTGCATGGTGTATACTAAGAAGTGCACTAGTATAGAATATACAGTATAAAAAAAAAAAGGCCAGCAACTTGACAGCAATGCTTTTCACTAGTAATAATGATAGGTTTGTGTTCTCACACTAATACTCATGTATCTGAGGATCCATCACTAATCGCCAAATACCATGTGCAACACATTACTGTGTCACGTTCATGTGACTGTGTCTGAGCTTGATCAAGTGACTATGTAGCCCTTCTTTCACCAAGTGAATAATACATATTTTCCAGTAATGTTTCTAAAGCTGTGACTGGCTGCAGTTCATGGGTCATATCTTTGCCATCTGCCACTTAAAGAATGAAAGAAACTGTTGGATGCATAGAGCTACAAGAGGGAAGTGTATTGTGTTGCTACAGTAATGGAAAACACAGGGTGAACACATTTGTGTAGTACATGCTATCAAAAGACATCTTACTGCAACTATTGTGTATCTCATGGTCTGTTAAATATTTAATTTAATATGATCCTATATCAGATGTGTGACACGTATTTTAGTGCCCAAAGCAGTGGTTTCAGAATATGCTTTACAATTCTGGAGCCAGAGGTAACATATAATAGTTACAAACACAAAATTAAAAAAGGGGATATGGTCCTAAAACTTAGACTTTATTTAAAATTGCTAGTAAAACACACATGAAAGTTGGGTATATTTTCGCAAGAAACACCACAGTAATGCACTAGAAAGTGTCAAGAAAACAAATAGGTGGGGACGGGTAGATTAACTCTAGTAAATCCTGTTAAGAATGGGAAATACACAGTCCCTCACCTACAAAAAACAGGGTGTTCACCCCAATAAGGGCGTCCCCGTCAAGAACCTTACCCTGCCATGTAAAAACTCTCGAAATACCGACTGTCCCTTCCCAACCTGTATCGATCCACCCCAGTATAGGATCACGTCAGGAGACAAGTCAGGGTGCGTTCCCACTGCACAGGACAAATACCGGTCGGTTTGCCGGCTGGTATTTGTCCTGTTTCGAGGCTGTCCCCACGGCAGCGAGGAGGGGGGGGGGGCGACTTTTCTCCACGATGAGCATTCATAAGCATTCATAAGCACAGATTCCGTCCTAAAACCGTATGGAAGATTGTGCTTGATGAATGTTTTGCGGCCGGACCGCGGGTGGCGAAACCGCCGGACGGCAAACCCGTGCAGTGGGGACTGCTGCACAGGTTTTCCATAGAGCACCATTGTGCTAATTTTCGGCCGGTTTTTCAGGTGGTCTGCAAAATCGCAAACCGGCTGAGAAACCGTCCGAAAACCCGTGCAGTGGGGACATGCCCCAAGGGTTATGAATGGACCACGGGGTCAAGGAAAATATTGTGATGCACAATATGTGCCTATAGGGTAAAGATACATTAGGCATATAGCCAATATATCAGATTAGAAAACTTAAATAACCGCAAAGATGACCAGCAGTGACCAGTTTTCTAAAAATGCACAGATAGGTATAGGCAATATAACACAACATCTCAAACCTGCCAATATTCACTTGATAAGGAAATAACAATTGCATTTAAAAGAGCCAAAAATGTATCTCAAATGTTGGCCTTCAGATTCACATGCGGCACAGTAAAAGAATAGCTAAAATAGATCGTACCTCAAAAAGAGTGAATATACTCTATCAAATGGATGCATGGGGAGAGTACAAGAGCGGTCAGGTGCAATCGCTGTACAGCATATGGCTGGGTGCTCAGTGCAAAGACGCCTGGAGCCTGTGATCGCAGCTATTTAAGAGCGCGGGTATGCGCCCAGCTGTGCTGGTATCCACTAACATATAATAGTTGTCAGTTTGACCATGACTCTTGTAATTGCCCCCATCCTTGCTTTCTTTTTTAATGTTTATACATCTCATCATCTTTCCTTGGTTGTACAAAGCAGAGGCTGCAGGGAAAGTAGCAGACCGGAGCGAGGTGAGTAAACTGATTCTTATTTTACCTACCCCATTCCTGCCGATCCCCCCCTATGCTGCCGTTACCCCCCTATGCCCCGATACCCCTATCCGCTGATCCCCCCCTATGCCTGCCTGTTAACCCCCCTATGCTGCCTATCCCCCCCCTATCCTGCCTGTAAAACCCCCTATGCCTGCCGTATCCCCCCTTTTGTCCCTTATCCCCCCATATGCCTGCCTGTATCCCCCCTATACCTCCCGTTACCCCCATTACCTCCCGATCCCCCCTTTATCCTGCCTTATACCCCCTATCCCTCCCTGTTTACCAATAGCCCCCGAATACCCACCTCCCAAACCCCCTTCCCTGCCGAATACCCCCCTATGCCTGCCGAATACCCCCCTAGCCTGCCTGTATACCCCCTATCCCTGCTTTTCCCCCCAAAAAGCCCCCTGTATAACCCCATATGCCCCCGTAACCCCCATATCCCTCCGTATCCCCCCATGCCTGCCTGTTACCCCTATGCCGCGTATACCCCCCTAGCTCCCGATCCCCCATTTTCCCTCCGTTCCCCCCCCAGCCTGCCAAACCCCCCCTATCCTGCCGTATCCCCCCATATTGCCTGCCATATCCCCCCTATGCCTGGGTCCCCCCTATGCCTGCCGTATACCCCCATATGCCTGCCGTATACCCCTTTAACCCTCCGTATCCCCCTAAGCCCCCTTTTACCCCCCTATGCTCCCGAACCCCAATTTGCCTGCCGATCCCCCCATATGCCGCCGTATACCCCCATATGCCTGCCTATCCCCCCCTATGCCTGCCGAAACCCCCCTAGCCGCCGAACCCCCTCTACCCTCCCCTGTATACCCCCAAAACCTCCCTGTATACCCCCAAACCCTCCCTGAAACCCCCCACAACCTGTCTAAACCCCCCTGGCCTGCCTTTATATACCCCCCCCCCCCGGCCTGCCTAGATAGCCCCCCGGCCTGCCTATATACCCCCAGCCTTCCTAAAGTCACAGCAAACAAGAAAAGGCAGCTCACCTTGATAAATTAGTCCATAGAATAGGCAATGCTGTGCTCAAATCCGTGGTATTGACCCGCAACCAAATCGAAATTTCCCAGGAAGAACGGGTTTTTGGGCCCGGGGTAAACAAAAATCCAAATTTATTAAAATATCGAATAAAAAACCAAAAAGTACCACGACGTACAACGTGTCCCATGGAAAAAAAGCGATCAGGGGTGACGCTTACGCTTTTTGGGCCAACGTGGTTGCAAAGGGCTGCCCTACGTTGTTGCTCCCCTTTTATAGTTGCTTTAATACCAAATCAAAGTGAAATAAAAACATAATAAAAAACACCTGATAAAACTCCCCCAAAGCGGTGTTTCTCCGAACAGCAAACGAACGCAAACCGGGAACCCGGAAACGCAATAATATCAAATTGCGCCCAAATTTCCGGAAAGTGACAAAATGCAAACCCCGGAATGTATCATAAAAAAACCGGAATTTAAACCCTGTAAGCAGTTGATGCTGCGTTCCAAATCCGGACATGACAAAATGGCACACAAGGATACATATGACAACGTTGCATGGAAAACACAGACCCGTCATAAAAAAAAACGTAAGTAGAAACCATACAAATTTTAAAAGCAGCCCAAGATAAAAATTTTCTACATATAAATATAAAAATGTGTAAAAAATTATATGAGCGAAAAGACGTGTGTAAAATGTAAATGACCGAATCTGAAATGTAATAGCGCTAAAAAACAAAAATTAAGGAAATAATTTGCGATTTACAAAATAAAAATATAAATAACTTATTGTTAAAAGTGTTTTTTAAAAAGGGAACATGTTCTCTGCGAAATTTAACCCCATGGGGGGGAAATGCTATTAAAAGCAGTACCCAAAAAGCCTCCTATCTTTTTACTTGATTTTCCCAAATCCCCCCCTCAAAAGGGCTTGCGTATATTCTTATGGCAACTCCCTTTTAACCCGTTTTTTTGAATCCTGTACTCTACGAAATTTTGCGCAACACTAGATTTATTAGTCTTTTTAATTTTAAAGATGTCATTTAAATGCTCAAGAAAAAAGGCTTGAGTTTTCAATGGTACCCCCAACATATTTTAGTTTACATAGGGTGCAGTTCATAACATATTGACATATGTGGTTTTAAAATTCCCATGTAACTCTTTATGTCAACGAAAAGGGGAGGGGGTCTAAATTTTAAAAAAAATCCTGGGGGGGAGATAAAAATTTTACATATTTTAAAAGGGGTGAGGCCACATCTAAAAACCCCCTTATTTTAAACCAAAGGGGGTTTATTGCCGTATCTTTAAAACGGTGGGGACACTATCCCCAAAAGGGTTTTCATTTTCTGGCCACTGGACCCCCATTTTTTAAATGGAACCAAAGTCTCTCCTCCGAAAAGGGGGTAAGTTTTTTAAAATGACATTTTTTATAGTTACAAAATATGTATGATCCAAACACCATCACTGGTCTACCTTTCAGGGCTTTTTTCGGGTATTGACTGTGTTGGTTTGGGGGGCTTTAAATTTTTCTAGTACGCCAGAACAATATTCGAGGCTCTAGTTATGTCCTTTCCCGGGATAGCCCCTCAACCTAACCTGCCCAATGTTATTCTTTCACTACAAAATCTAGGGAGAGCTACAGTTACTTTCGCCCTTATATACTCACCAACCAGTATCTTTCTTTTATGTGTTGTATGGAAACATTAAAATGCGAATTGTATTCCCCGGGGATTTGCGAAAGTTTTAGTGGATACTGGTTGTAAAAAATCCTGTAAGTTCAAGATAAAAGAATTTCAAGTGGTGTCTTGCACAGAATTGTAAAGTGCGGGAAAAAACGATTATTGTTGAAAAATTTCCCATAAACTGTCACGGGGGTACACCCCCCTCCAAATGAGGGGGAGGTCATCGATGTACCTGCGCCCCTCTTACAGGTACTAAAAGGATTAGATGGAGAAATTACCATTTCCCACCAAAAAACCCACAAATTGGCCAAGAGGGAGGTGTTTGGCCCCCATTGAACGCCCTTTTTTTGGAGATAAATATGTTATTGTAGGAAAAAATTTATGGTGCATAAGGAATCTTCCCTGAGGATGAATTGAACTAAATCCCTTGTTATGTATGTATGTCTCCAAGGGCTTAATCCTCTAAGGCCACCTTGGGTAGCCGTATAGGCGATTCAATACGCATGTTCCCCAACACATATCGCTGACCAATTTTATGTTGTAAGTTCCCAAATACATCTTTCGTATCCTTAAAAAACCCGGGCAAATTGCAAAAAAGGTGAAATGCGAATCCAACCACTGGAGAGGGCTCAAGGGGGGCCCCAATACCAAGAAAATCGGACCATTGGAGGAGATTCTTTGTTTTTATGTTTTTTTGGGTAAGCCGTATAGTATGGGCAATTTTGGATGTTCAAAAAAATAAGCCCCGTTGTCCTGCTAGGCCCCCCAAGGAAACTCCCCTCCCCCCCAAAAAGCTTTAAAAAACCGAGTTTGAAAATCTGCGTGGGATCCCTTCTAACTTGAATAAGTAAAGATACCCTGAGATACTCATCATTGAGGGCAAAATTTTCCCCAATTTCAAACAAACTTTTCCCCCCCCGTCAGCCATCTTAACTACAATTCCTTATTATTCTGCAAATATATACGCTTTCCGCTGTGGGGGATAGAGATTGAATGGCTTGACGCAAGGGAACAAGTTGCAATGTTTTCAAAGGGTCACGCCTACGAAAATTGGGAAACGATCCAACTGGAGTTTTTGAATTTTGGGGAAAAAAATTCCCTTATTAGCAAATTTAACCCCTAACATGGGAAACATCATTTATCCATTAACCAATCCTGACCCCAAATCTTCAAGGCATAGAGGGAAAAATTTGCTTCTGAATGTGAGATTGCTATATTTATTTTCCAACACAGATTTTTCCACTACTTTTGGCTATTGCTGTACTATTCCAAAAGTGTCGGCGTGAGTGAGTAGCGAAAAAAAAATTAATGTCCTTGAGGGGGGAAAAAAATCAAAATTTTTTTCCAGGCCAAAATTAAGACCCCCCAGTTAATAATTTTTTTGCGCTTGTGTGAGTTCCCCGTTGAAAAAATTGAGAACGCAATCGTACATGAATCCCGGTCATTTGTTTCTCCTGGTTTTCGTTTCTCTTTGTCCTTGTCCTTTGTGGCGTTACCACCTCTCCTGTCCGTTTTTTGTAGATTTCCCTACGATTTGGGAAATTTTTCGGTTGTTTTTTAATAGGAGAGATTGTTGGACACTACTAGTGGTTGTGCCGGAACTCATCCTTTTTTTGTTCATTTCCCCCTCCCCCTCATGTGAGATTAATCCAGGGGGTTGAAACTCACTTTTTCCTATTGGTTTTCCTCCAACTTTTCTTTCCCCTCAAATTTTAAAGGGTAGAAAGTGGAGTTTTATTTTCAGTACTATCCCCGCCCCATTCGTGACTTGATCTTTTTCATATCTTGACATCGCGTTGAAATTTATGCTTTTTTGCTTCCATGTTTTTTTCTTTCCTTTTAGCAATGTTTCAAGAACCTTTTTTTAGGTCTTGATCAAATGTGGGCAATTCTTTGAAGGCTTTAATAATTTACCCATAACCTTCATGTCCCTGGGAAATTTTCTTCCAATTTTTAAAATTTACACTGTGGATAAGCCCTAAGTTGATTTAGCGTTATCAGTACTTGGTTCCCTTTCTGGACAAAGTCCCAGTAAATGGGTTGTTCTTTTTTAATTGAGTCCCCTGGGTACATATTTTGTTTCAGTAATTTCGCAGGGTGGGGACACCCCAAAAAACGCATTCTGTGTTAAAAATTTTTATAGGATTTATACATTGCAAAAAATTCACACCCCCCTGATCATAAAAATTTTTTCGAAAACCCCTGCAGCTTTTTCGTCTTGCCCCTGCGGGGCCCTAAATGCGGTAATGCAACACGTTCACTGTATGTATGCTTCGTTGAAATGTAGTATAGCATATCATGCAGATGCATTTTAAAATGACAGTGGCATAAGGGGCAAGCCTGTAGCATAAAAAGAAGTCCGCAAACAAGAAAAGGGGTCACCTTGATAATATAGTCCTAGAATATGGCAATGCGGCTCGAATCCGCTTTTGACCCGCAACAAAAACGAATCCCAGGGAAATAGCAGTGGATAGACAGCAGGGTAAAATAAAATCCAAATTTATTTAAATATCGAATAAAAAAGCCTAAAGTAGCCACGACTTTCAAGTGGCATGGAAAAAAAAGAGTCAGAGGGGGGACTGGGTGCGCTTTTTGGGCCAACTGTTGCTGTGCCCCCTTATATGTCGTTTAATACCATAATCAAAGTGACAAAAATAACAAAAATAAAAACACCTGAAAAAAATACCCAAAGCGTGTGCTTCTCCAGAACTGCAAACGAACGCTACGGGGCCGGAAAACCAATAAAATAAATTGCGCTAAATTCCCGGAAGGACAAATAGCGATACCGGAATGTAGTCATGAAAAAAAAACCGAAGTTAAACCTGTAAGCAGTATGAGCCCCTTCCAAATGCCGGGCATGACATACGGCAGCACAAGGATCATATGAACGTTGCTATGGAAAGCAAAGAGCCTGTACATAAAAAAAAAAGTAAACCACTACAAAGTTAAAGCGCCGAAGATAAATTCTTCATAAAATATAATAATGATGGAAAAAAAATTATCAGAGCGAAAAGACAGTGTGTAAAAGATGTAACAACACACTGAAAAGACAAAGTAATTGCCTACAACTATAAAATTAAAAGGGTAATTTGCATGTACAAAATATTAACTAAAAGAGTTATTTAATTTATAATTTTTTAAAATTTGAAATGGAACATGATATCCTGCGTAAATTTTAAAACCCCCTAGGGGAAATGCTATTAAAAGCATATCCAAAAAAGCCTCCCCATCTCTTACTTGATATTCCCAATCCCCCCCTGAACGGCTTGCTATACTCTATGGAACACCGTAACCCAGTTTTTTTTGAGATCCATGTACCCTTTTTCGAAATGTTTTCGAACATAATTTTTTATTATTTATATTAAAGTGTCTTTAAATGCTCAAAAAACGGTCTTGGTCTTCTAATGGGCTGGCCAAAATATATTAGTTTTCATAGGGTCGGCATAACATTAGAATGATTATTACAATTCATGTAAAAACCCTTTTTTGAAAGTAAAGGGGGGGTCTGGTTTCAAAAAAACCTGGGGGGGAGATCAAATTACTGTTTTAAAGGGTGAACCACATATAAAACCCCTTTTCGTAAACCCGTGGGGTTTTTTGCCTCTTCAGTAAACGGCGGGGGGAATTAGGTCCCCAAAAGTTTTCGATTTTTGGGACAAAGCGACACCCTGTTTTAAGAGGAATCCAAAGTCTCAACCTCCCGTAAATGGGTAAGATTTTTAAAAAAGACATTTTTTATATTACAAAAATGATGACATGATCCAACACCACACTGGCTATCCCTTTACTGGCTCATTTCTCTGTGTATTGCTGTAGTTGGGGTTTTGGGGAAATAAACTTTTCTAGACGCCTACGAAATTTCGGGCCTAGTTTTTGTATTCCGGATAGCCCCCTCAACCTAATCTCCCTCAATGTTTTCTTCTCACTACAAAAACTATGGGGGAGTACAGTTACGTTTGCCCATATACTCACCCCCGTATTGCTTTCTTGTATGTGTTGTTGGAAACTATTTTAAATGCAGAAATTTTATTCCCCTGGGATCTTGCGAAACGTTTTGTGGATACTGGGTTTTAAATAAAACCTGTAAGTAAGTCTAAGAAAATCATAGTGGTGTCTTACAGAAGTTAAAATGCAGGGTTTAAAAGGGTTATTGTTGAGAAATTCCCTAAACAGTGCACGGGCATACATCGCCCCCCCAAATGAGGAGGAGGGATCGATGTACCTGCCGTACCACCTATACCGGTACTGAAAAATTTAAAGGGGGGGAGAGTGTTTGGGACCCCCTTGAGGGCGCCCTTTATTTGGAGATAAATACGTTATTGTAGGAAAAAAAAATTTTGTGCATAAGGAATCTTCACCATGAGGATGAATTTAACTAAATCCTTGTATTTTGTCTGTGTCTCCGATGGTTTAAAAGCCTCTAAGGGCCCCCCTTGGGGGATGCTGTATAGAGCGATTCAATATCGCATGTTACCCAACAATATAGTGACCCCTAGCGTTCGTTTGCATGTTCTGGAGAAGCCCCCACGCTTTGGGGGAGTTTTTTTTGGTTTTTTCTTTTGTTATTTTTGTCACTTTTATTATGGTATTAACGCACACATAAAGGGGAGCACAAAAAGAGGGTTGCACTTAGACAAGGGCCCACTTGGCCCGAAAAAGCTCAGCCATCACCCCTTGATTCTTTCTTCCATGAAACCCCTTCCCGCATACCCCCCAGCCTGCCCTTTTTACCCCCTCAGCCTCCTAAAAGCCCCCTAAAGGCTGCTATATGCTCTAAATTGTTTTGCCTGAATTTCCCATACTACCTTGAAACCTGTCTCATATACCCCCTTAAAGCCCCCTAAAGCTTGCCTCCTTTTTTGCCCCCGAAGCCTGCCTTTTACTTATATGGGCCCCTTTAGCTACCTAAACCCACCTTATGGCCCCTATAGCCCCCCTAACCCTGTCTCTTATGGCTCCCTATAGCTACCCAAACCCCCTGTATATGGGCACTCTATTGCACCTAAACCCTTTCCCATTTGGGGCCCCTTATCCTACAAAACCCTGCCTGTCTAAATGACCCCTTTTAGCCGGGGGGCCCCGGTGCGGGAAAAAAGTCAGGATTCTAAGTATTTGTGTCAAAATCTCCGGGGGACAAGGGTGGGAGATGTCATCATGATGGCGGTGGACCGGATCAGAACAAAAGGGGAAAAGTCAACGACTTGTCAGAGAAACGTCCCCTGTGAGTCACAAATGAATTTACACTTTACACTTATATGTCTGGAGTCTGTTTCACGGTGTCTCCCATATTTGGACTTTTGGGAGGTAATATACTCTGCAGAGCCTTGTACAGGGTTTATACCTATATGGTACTTAGGGCGGTATTTTGGCCCTTTGTTAGATCAGTAATAGTAAAGGGTTTATTATTCATCACTATGGGTGGTAATTTGTGGTTGCTCTGGTGATAGTCGGGTCCTATGTGTGTGTTTTGGTAATTTGGTCTTATATAGTGGATTTTTTTTGGTAGCAGTATGATGGGGATATGTATGGTGGGTATTTGCCCCTTGTATTATCTACATATCAAACGCATGCCTGGTCAGGGTCGTGGCAGGGAGGTGGGGTGGGGGGGGGGGTATCCAAAAGTTTGCTTTGGGGCCCTGGCTTATCTAGCTTTGCCCCTGTCCTCAATAATGATTTTGTGTAGCACTAAGATAATACAATAGACTTAAAATCCCATGCCAGTTGAAGGAAGTGGGTATATCATGGGGAAGAAGAAAGATAAGAAAGGGGGATGGAGGAAGTAAAAGGCATGGTGTCCTATACATATAAACGTCCTCTGTAATACTGCCTTTTTTCTGATCTATTGCTAAATATTTGAATATATGAAAGTATTCATTAATACAATAAATCCATATTCCATATAAAGCACAAAGCACATGACATGCAGCATTAATGTTAGGGGATGTTCACACAGCGGTTTTTTTAGATGCGTGCTTGGACCAGTGTTTCGGACCCAAAACTGATCCAAACACACATCTAACAATGTGCAGTGTTATTTGCATTAGTTTCAATGTAAAACATTGAACGCATGTTTTACATGCGTCTTTCGGATCTGTTTAAAGAACTGACATGTCAATTCTTGATCTGTTTTACGCAGCAGACGCCCTATTTAAAATTAAAGGGTGCATTTAAGCTGCAGCAAAATGCATCCAAACACGCAGCACACTTTGGGTGTGTGTTGGATATGTTTTACGCAGCGCTTTTGAATATGTTTTTTCGGATCAAAAACGTATCCAAAAACATATTCACAAATGCCGTGTGAACATACCCTTAGGTGTTGGAGTTACAAATAACATCTCAATAGACTGTGTCAAGCTGGTCAGATACGTCCGTATGGCTTCCTCAGGGAAGCAAAGCAAATTCTCTTCTGGTATTATCCCAGGTTTAATGGGGGGTAAGAACCTGTGTAGAGATGTAGTTTCCACAAGTGCTGCAATGTGTTAGCAAACAAGGAAAAATGTACCTAAGTCTATGAAATGAGATGGTGGCACCAGGAGCTCCTGTTTTACATGGTTAGTATTCTGGTGATGTCAGGGAGCTTCTGAACTGGCTGTATTTTTTTATGACCCCCCCATTCCCTCCATCCTTTATTGATGTCAATGGGTTGTGCAACAATTATGTACAATTATGTGAAGTTAAATGTTAACTTGCCCTCTTCTTAGTCTTGGCCTTTCCGTCATAATACTAGCACATTGAATAACTATGTGTTCTCAAAACACTGTCATTACGTGCATGACAAGAGGTCAATAAACTAAGTGTCCAAAGATTGTCCATATCATGGCAGGTGAGGAAAGCAGAGTGCATATTGGAATATACTGTTTGGGAACATGATTTACTCTTTCCAGGAACATTATAGCTGTTTTACATTCTTTGATTGCCTTGCAACCAGTCTTGATTAGCTTTTGAACACTTTGTCTTTTTTCCCTTTTATCGTTGTACTTTTGACTTCGTTCTTTCCATTTGAGTTCTTGTCTGAACTATAAAATTCTCAGAGGTTATTTTATAACCTGCAAATAATAGTCGATCAAGATCGGTTACAAAAATGTTCCACGTATATTTAGAATACCATAATCTACAGTAGCATCAAGAAACAGTAATTGCATAGCAATCTATATTTTATTATTACTGCAGGGATATTTTATGACAAGTGCTGGTAAACTTTTATCTGGTTGCTATACCAATTTTGATAAGGGTTCTTAGATTTTAATCCTGTGTCATGAAACCTCCTTCTTTTAGCTGGCAATTCTTAGTTGATGTTGCAACAGCGTTTTTGTTGTCTTTTGAGGCTGAGGACTGGACCTTGTACCTTGGCACTTCCTTGGTCCGTCTTAGTCTTTGAACAGTTTATCTGATGTTTAAACCTCTTGTGGGAATAAATGTTTGACCCAGACTGCTATTTGATTTTGAATATTTGCCAATACTCCCAACTATGTACTGTAAACACAGAAAAATAATACTATGAACTGAAAGGGGAATTTTGCTTTTAATGATAAAGGAATATAAAGTGTACATAAAGGGAACATAGAGTCCCACAAGTCACGATCATCAGTTAAAGTGTAAAACATCTGAATTTGCAAAAACCTGTTACATTTATTTTTTCTATAACTAAAATGCTGTACAGCAGTGCAGTTGTTCTGAGAAAAACTGACTGAAAAAGACTTGGGAATATTGGTAGACTAGTCTTAAATTCAGTGGCCAATGCCAGGCAGCTGCTGCCAAAGCAAATATAATCATGGGTTGCATTAAAAGAGGCATAAATGTTCAAGGCAGGAACATAATTTTTTATCTATACAAATCACTAGTGAGGCCACACATAGAAAATGAGATTCAATTTTGGGCATCAGTGTATAAAAAGGACACAGCTGAGCTAGAGCGGGTGCAGAGGACGGCAAACAAGTTAGTTAAGGGAATGGGGCGTTTACATCATCAAGACAATATCAAACTTGGTGTTGTTTAGCTTGGAAAAAAGATGGCTTGCCACTAAGCCATCTTTGTTTAATTACCACGTACAAATTTGTGACAGGACAGGACACAGGATGGGGATTCTTTACTGTAAAAGCGGTGACACTATGGAACTCATTGCCACAAGAAGTTGTGATGGAGAAAGCATTGACCAAGTTCTGCTGTATAGAGGATAAGCACATAGAGAGCAACAGTGTAAAAAATTCTGTGAATTATGCCTATTTAGGATGTGGGATCAATTTTATATTGTTGATCTATGTATAATGACCATGCAGCTCCCTTTTAAGTTTCTTATCCAAATACTGGAATACCTTTTTAATCTAAGGATGGGAATAGTAAATAAATGTAGAGGATTTAGATCCTATTTAAGCATGCACTCTAGTCGGTCATGACTTTAGTCAGTCAGTGCAACATCCTTTAAGTGTACTGTATGCAGCATTAATACCAGCATTGAAACCAGAAGTGAACCAAAGGTAACCAAGACCCTTCCCAGCTCCTCACTCAAACAGCACCCATTATGCACCTCTCCGCCACAATCATCACTGCCTGCCTCATCATCAAACTCCTTGTCTCCCCTCAGACACCTGCGCTGGGCAATGGATTTCATATCTCCCCTTCTGTCTTACCCTCCCACCTGACCTCTACTCTTCACCTCTGGCACAACATTACGACCTTCCTCAAAAAACCCACACAACCACCCTTTTTCTCTATCCCACACACATCTCCTCACTCTCTCCCTGCTTCTCCTCGCTGTCGGGGACATATCTCCCAACCCCAGGCCTCCTCAGCGCATCCCCACTGTGGCTTCAGCTTTCTCTTACAGACCAGGCAGCACAAAACTTTATCAACCACAAAAAACTCAAAACCATCCCCCTCACCCCCGCAGCACCCAAACCCCATGTCCGGTGCCCTCTGGAATGCACGTTCAGTGTGCAACAGCTTCTTCATCCACGACCCCTTCACCTCATGCAATCTCACCTTCCTTGGATTAACAGAAACTTGGCTGACACCCTCCCGACACAACTTCCCCTGCTGCACTCTCCTATGGTGGCTCCAGTTTACCCACACCCCCGCCGGGCAGTAAACATGGCGGAGGTGTCGGCCTTCTTCTGTCAGATACCTGTTCCTTTCTCTCTATTCCACCAGTACCTTCCCTCACCCTCCCTTCCTCGAGGTGCATTCTGTCCGCATCTACTACCCCTCCAACCTCCAAGTGGCTGTTATTTATCGTTAGTGTTGAGCGATTTTTATCGACAAAGTTGAAATCGGCAAGGTTTTTATGGTGATCGAAATTTCCGGATCATGCGATAAATTAAGGTTAAAATCTGTGGCACACTACATCTATTAAGATCGCGCCTATTTCGCGCTTCCAGTAATTTTGGCGGCCAGCAATACAGATAACAGAAAGGAGTCAGGGTGAGATGTGTGTGCGACGTCATGACTGGGATGTTAGGTTCGATTGCTGAAAAATCACATGACCTCGATTTTACATAGACAGCGTTTCCTGTTTTTCAGCCTCAGTGTCTCTCGACGTCCTCATAGGATAGGACCTGCGTTCCTGCCTGTGCCAAACAGCTCAGCGAAATTAGTCCTAATTTTCTGCCCAGAGAAACCTCTACTATTAGCTGTGAGCCATCCACTTTAGTTTACATTTAGTGATTTGAACATTTATGTTAGTTAGCTAGAGAATTTTATAAGGCAGAATCTACCGACTGTAAATTCACGGCGGTGGGAGCGGGGGAGGCCCCGCTTGCGAACACAGACAAGCTCAATCTTTAAAAAGAACACTGGATAAAGTTCACCAAGACTTAGTGTATGACATTGTATGGTATATCTATATATTAACAGTTGCTATTGAAATATTTCCTGTATATGGGTCATCCGAACTTAATATTGGATAAATCATCATTCTAGTAACAGCATGCTCTTTGTTAGCTGCAAAACTCCACTTTTATTATCAGTATACATTTCAGATGGTGTTCAATTTTACCCATTACACCTGTGGACAGTTTTGATGTTCATCCACCTTGCACTCACTAAATTACAAACCATCACCTTGTAGTCTGCACAGGTTGTTTTGTTGCCCTAAAAATACCGTGTATCAACGAAAACATCACAGTTACGTGAGTTTTTTTTGCTTTTGCTCACCCAGCTCTGTTCAAAGACGCAGCATATACGTATAATCTTAAACAGCAATTCTATATTCACCCACAGGAGAATTGAAAGGTGCACAAAATAGAGTTTTATTATATCAAAACATAACAGTTACGTGTTTTTTAGACTTTTGCGCACCAGCCCTGTTCAATTGACGCAGCATCTACGTAGAATCTTAAAACAAGCAATTACATAATTCCCCACAGGTGAATGAAAGGTGCAAAAAAATACATTTTATTATATCAAAACAAAACGATTACGTGATTTTTTGACTTTTTGGCACTCAGCACTTTATTGACGCAGCATCTACGTAAATCTTAAAACACAATTTCTATATCACCACAGGAGAATTGAAAGTGCAAAAATACAGTTTATTATATCAAAACATAACAGTTTTTACGTGTTTTTTGACGTTTTGCCACTCAGCACTGTTCCAATGACAGCAGCATCTCTACGTAAATCTTAAAACAGCAATTCTATACTCAACCACAGTGAATGAAAGGTGCAAAAAAATACAGTTTATTATATCAAAAACATAACAGTTTAAAGTGTTTTTTTTTGACTTTTGCAGCACCAGAACTGTTCATTGACGCAGCATCTACGTAAATCTAAAACAGAATTCTATATTCACCACAGGTGAATTGAAAAAGGTGCGCAAAAAAATACAGTTTATTATATCAAAAACATAACAGTTAAGTGTTTTTTTGACTTTGCCGCACCATCACTGTTCATTGACGCAGCATACCTACGTAAATCTAAAATAGCAATTCTATACAATTCACCACAGGTGAATTGAAAGGTGCAAAAATACAGTTATTATATCAAAACATCTACAGTTTACGTGTTTTTGATTTTTGCGCGACTTCACACTGGTTCTCCTGACGCAGCATCTACGTAAATCTTAAAACAGCAATTCAATATTCACCAAAGGTGACTTGAAAGGTGCAAAAAATACAGTTATTATATCAAAACATAACAGTTACGTGTTTTTTGACTTTTGCGCACCCAGCACTGTTCATTGACGCAGCATCTACGTAAATCTTAAAACAGCAATTCTATATTCACCACAGGTGAATTGAAAGGTGCAAAAAATACCGTTTATTATATCAAAACATAACAGTTACGTGTTTTTTGACTTTTGCGCACCCAGCACTGTTCATTGACGCAGCATCTACGTAAATCTTAAAACAGCAATTCTATATTCACCACAGGTGAATTGAAAGGTGCAAAAAATACCGTTTATTATACCAAAACATAACAGATACGTGTTTTTTTTGGACTTTTGCCCAGTCCAGATTTGTTGATAGACACCTTGCAGTTAAATTTGAATCCAGCAATTTTGTTTTGATTAGAGGGATTTGAGAATAGCTGTGATTTGCCGTCTTTTAATAAGAGACTTTCCAAAACTATTCCATACCTTCTCAAATTTTTATATTTCTGAACATGGAGCGAAATGCAGGTGGTAAGCGAGCAAAGAGGGGGGTAGCACATGGAGGTAGAGGTACGAGAGAAGGTGCTCCTTCCAGTGCTGGCGACAACACGCATGCCAGCGGATCGTCAGTTGCAGGACCGTCAGGCCTGTCATCGCTGGGTCAGGGCCCTGTGAATCTAAGTAACGAACATCGTCGCCAATCTGTCCTTCAGTGGTTAATGCAACCTGCATCTAGCAGTCTTACCTCCTCGTCCTCGCAGTCACGGCCACAAATGTCGTCATCAGCATCATCAGCATCATCAGCATCCGTCCAACATGAAGCAGCCCAAATGTCAACTCGTGTACCCACCACTGTGGATAATCCATTGTCTGAAGACCTCTTTGATGACAAAATGCGGTTGGGGTCAGAAGGCATGTTAAAAGATCAAGAGGATGATTTAGTCTGCTCTGACGCCCAGTTACTGATGCCATCAGAGGAGGTGAAGGAAGCCGGTCAATCGGCAAAAATCCCGGGCCGTCGGCAACGCCTTGCAGTGCCCCTTGCTTGTAGCCCGCAGCTTCTGGATGCAGAAAGTCAGGACGACCAAGTCACCTGTGTTGATGATGATGATGATGACGACATTGCGGATCCATCCTGGTCTTTTCCGCAGAATTTGCTTGCGAGCGCTTCATCAGTGACGAGGAGGAAGACGATGGGTAGTGTCAATACGGGTCCCGCCACAAAAAGGAGAGGGCGGTCGCAGAAGTCCGCTGATATGATTCCGCCAGCCACGGTCAGCGCAAACCCCGCTCCTCGCTTATCGCCGTCAAAAAGTCCAGGACCTCTCAAGCCTGGGCCTTCTTTGAGCAAGCCTCTGATTCACCCAGCGATGTCATATGCCGCCTTTGCCGTAAACGCATAAGTAGAGGCAAGAACCTTAAGTGGTTAACCACCACCACATGTCTAGTCACATGCAGCGAATGCATGAGTTGAAATGGAGGGAACACTTGGCCAAAAAAGGCCAGACCGACGCCGGGCCTCCAACCACTGTCACACCCTCTGTCTCCGCCTCCTCCTCCTCCGCCACCACCAAGCGTTCCTCAGCTGCCCATGTCTCTCAGAGTCATGATCAGGGATCAGCCTCCGCTTCAGCCTCCACCGTCGCCCGAGTACCACCAGCACCACCAGAGACCCATCCTACCCCTTCTCCTTCCGCCAGTTTGACGACCTGCACGCCGTACAGCGGCCAGTCTAGCAGCCGCCTTCTGTCTTCCAGGTTTGGGAGCAGAAGAAACACTTTAACCCAAACCATCCCAAAGCCAAAAGCCTGAATGTCGGCATTGCCAGGCTTTTGGCCTTGGAAATGTTGCCTTTCCGTCTGGTGGACACAGATGGGTTCCGCCACGTCATGGCCCTCGCCTGCCCCCAATACCAGATGCCGAGCAGGCATTTCTTTGCCAGAAAAGCCGTCCCTGCCCTGGCCAGCCACGTGTCATCTAAAATTTCAAGCGCGTTGTCTGCATCTGTGTCCGGAAAAGTCCATCTCACCACCGACACATGGACTAGTAAGCACGGCCAAGGCCGCTATATCTCTGTGACAGCTCACTGGGTGAGCTGGGTGGATGTCTCTGGGGGTGACGGTGGCTCTCAGGCTCGGCGCACGCTCTTCAAAAACCGCAGGGATGGTGCAGGGCTCTTTCCCCCAAGGTCCTCTGGTGGCATCACGTGCCCAGAGACACCAGGCCGTGTTGAAATTAATCTGCCTTGGAGACCGTCCACACACAGGTCAGGAGCTGTGGACGGCTCTAAGCAACGAGACCGAGCGCTGGCTGGGTGACAAGAACCTTGTGCCAGGCAAGGTGGTGTGCGATAACGGGCGAAATCTGCTGGCCCCCCTAAGATCGGTAGGCTGGAGCACATCCCTTGCCTGGCACATGTCATGAACCATGTCGTCCAGAAATTTCTAAAGAGCTACCCGGGTCTGGACTGCCTGCTGAAGAAGGCTCGAGGTCTGAGTTCGCACTTCCGCCGTTCGCACCCTGCTTCGTCCCGCCTGGCTGCGTTGCAGCGTCAGCTCGGCCTCCCCGTCAACCGTCTCATTGTTGACGTGGCAACACGCTGGAATTCCACCCTCCACATGCTCCAGCGATTGTGGCAGCAGCGCAATGCCATTACGCAGTACGAAGTGACACATGGCCTGACAAGCAGCGGTACGGACCTCGGGGTGTTGAACCACCGAGAGTGGAGGCAGGTGAAAGAGCTCTGCACCATCCTTGCCAGTTTTGAAGAAGCCACCAAAATGGTCAGTGCGGACAATGCCCTTGTCAGCATGAGCATTGTGGTGATCTTAGTTCTGGAACGATCGTTGGACACTCTGAAACAACAGGTCCCGCCAGCGACGGAGGAGGAGACGGACACAGATGCGGACACGGAGCCTTTCTCTCCGTCAAATCCACAAGGCCTGACAGTTTCACAATTTCATCGGTCTTCATTAGGCAGTGGTTCGAGGTCCAGAGCTAGTGCAAGGTGGCGCATCAGCTCTCAGGGTGCCTCATCTCAGCAAGTCCAGGGCTGTGTTGAAGCTGTGGCCGGAGCAGCGGAGGAGAGGTGGGAGGAGAGGAGGTATTCCTAGACACCCGATGTACCGACGCCCTGGGCCTTGGAAAGAGGTTGGCGCGAAATTTGAGGCGGAGGAGGAAGATGAGGAAGATCATTTGTCCTAGTCTCCCGACCCAGAGGCCCTTGGGAAATCAAGGCTCCATCTCTCACATGAGTGCTTGATGCTCCTATTTCCCTCCCAACAATGAACCTCGCATTAAGGCCATCCAAAATGAACAACAGTTACTGGTGCCACCCTCCTGTTACCCGGTAACAAAACAAAAATCAGCACTTCCTTCCACCCACCCAAATAGAGAGTAAAAGCAGGAAAGGAGACCTTGCTGATTGTCAACTGAGACAATCTGTTGCGTCTGCTCACGTTCCCCAAATGTCACTGTGAGAAACAACATCAGCGACGTGACAGCAGATAGAGATGGCCAAGTACGGCGAAAGCGGCAGCAGCAGGCAAGGTGGCAGAAGCCTAATGGTGACCTCTGCACTCTTTTGTTTCCCACCTTACCAACGCATGCAATGGGCAGGGCACACAACCATCCCAACACCAGGATCTGCTTAAGATCATGGTGCACCACATCTAGTGTCTCAACACTGGATGTTATTAGCAATTGTTTTTCCGGACCCAATAACTTCTGGGTAACCAAAATGGACAATGGCCCAGCTGGCTCGTCACCCATAGAGGTGTTGTCCTGCCAGCAGCCAGCGTCATATCTGAGCGGGACCATCCAGCACAGCTGGAGGATCCCATTACCGACGAAACGCATCGCTTTCCACAATAATGTGGATCGTTTGACTTTCATCAAGATGAATCAAGGCATGGATCTCTGATGATGTTGTGGCCCAATTGCCGAGGTCACCGATTAGTTTGCCAAGTCTACTTCACATTCTTTTTGCAAACAGGAAATGGTCCTCTTGACAACTTTTTTAAAAGGATCATTTATCTTACTGCAATATTTATTCTCTTTTCCAACAGTACATTTTGCTGGTTTAGCTGTTATGAGACTGAAAAGACAGAGCAAGGTTTCATGACAACAACCGTATTCCATATACCTCACTTTATCGTTTAAAGAAGTTTTCGCATTGACCAATGGTTTTGAGGTCATGTTGCTGTGAGATACAGCAATACACATGGTCTTTGGGAACAGAAATGTGACTTCTAAGTGGCATTTCTCCCTCTACACTTTTTAATAGTGGCCGAGAAGTCATATTTATAATTTTCCGGGGTCATGTCGCTGTGAGATACAGCAATAATCATGGTCCTTTGTAACAGAAATGATGCTTCAAAGAGGCATTTCTCCATCACAAAATTTAACAGTGGCTGAGAAGTCATTTTATAATTTTTGGGACATGCTGCTTTGAAATGCAGCAATACTACAGGTCTATTATAAAAAACAAGTTGTTTCTAACACCAATTTGTTCTTCACAATTGACCAAAGTGGCTCAAGGGTCCATGCATTGAATATTTTGGGCATTTTTGCTGAGAAATGCAGCTATACTACAGTCCTATCTAAAAAATGTTGTTTCAAAACAACATTTGTTTCTTCACATTTGACCAAAGTGGCTCAACAGGGTCCAGCTTTGAATTATTGGGGCAATTTTGCTGAGACATCAGCTATACACAGGTCCGTATTTCTAAAAAATGTTGTTTCTAACCGACATTTGTTCTTCACAATTGTCAAGAGTGGCTCAAGGGTGGATGGTGCTGTCAGAAACAGGAATAGGTAGGACACTGTTTAATGAACATATTGCAAAATGACATGTTTTTGCAAGATCATTACATAGCATCAATCCCATGTATTGAGACAACCCATGTTAATACAATGAAAAAAAGAGAAACAAAGCATGGTGGGATTCCTCCCTATTTAAAAATGTGTTTTCTAGAATTAACGTACTAAAAAACTTGCATGTACAAAATACTGTTCCAAAATTTCCTCTAATTGTACACAAGGATGACAGAAAAACTTGACCAGATGTAGGTAATTCAGAGGACATGGAGTATCGAGCCACGGACAGAGAACAAAGTTACAGAGACCAATTCCTCCAGCACGTTGAGTAAGATGAGTAAAAAGAATGCCAAGATAAGGCAACCTGGGGTAACAGGAGCGTTAACCACCAGTAATTTCCAAGTGAAGGCTCATTGGTTCCACACTCTACGGAGGGCAACGCTAAACCCAGGTATTGACTGTGTACAGAGGAAGGCTGGAGTTCTCACACTTCCGCTTCTGACTCTGCTTCATCACGACAGTTTTTACTTGCTTACGCGTCATCAGGTCATTTAACCAGCGTGTTTAAATAGATGACGGACGCCAGCCTGGGCTTCCACCGCACCCACTGTAACTCCGGCCTGGTCATGCTGTGCCCAGGACAGGTAAATAGTCAATGTCCAGTTTCAACTAAAATGGGGGTTGAAAGACTCCTTTTTTCCGGCACTTTTAAAATTGGGAGTTAGCAGGTTTTTGTGGCTCATGCTGTGGCCCAGGACATGGTATAGTCAATGTCCAGTTCAACTAAAATGGGGTTTAAAGACACCTTTTTCCGGCACTTATTTAAATGTGGGTGGTACATGCAGTTTGGCGCTCATAGCAGTGGCCCAGGCAGTATAGTCAATGTCCAGTGAAACTAAAAATGGTAGGTTGAAAGACTCCTTTATTTTCCGGCACTTTTTAAATGTGGGTCAGCAGGTTTGGGGCTCATGCTGTGGCCCAGGACAGACATAGTCAATGTCCAGTGAAACTAAAAAGGAGGTTGAAAGAACTCCTTTTTCCGTCACTTTTTAAATGTGGGGTCAAGCAGGTTTGGGGCTCATGCTGAGGCCCAGACAGAAAAGACAATGTCCAGTGCAACACAAAATGGTGGTTTGAAAGACTCTCCTTTTTCCGGCACTTCTTTTAAATGGGGGGTCATGCAGTTTGGGGCTCATGCTGTGGCCCAGAACAGGTATAGTCATTGTCCAATGAAACTAAAATGGTGGTTGAAAAGAACTCCTTATTCCGCACTTTATTAAATGTGGGGGTCATGCAGGTTTTGGGGCTCCAAGCTGTGGCCCAGGACAGGTATCAGTCAATGTCCAGTGGAAACTAAAATGGTGGTATAGAAAGACTCCTTTTTTTCCGGCAACTTTTTTTAAATGTGGGGTCATGCAGCTTGGGCTCATGCTGTCCAGGACAGGTATAGACAATTCCATCAAACACACTAAAAAAGGTGGTATGAAAGACACCTTTTCCGGCACTTTTTTGAAATGTGGGGGTCACGCGGTTTGGGGCTCAATGCTGTTGGCCCAGGACAGGTATAGTCAATGTCCCTTCAACTAAAATGGTGGTTGAAAGACTCCTTATCCCGGCACTTTTTAAATGTGGGGGGTCATGCAGGTTTGGGGCTCAATGCTGTGGCCCAGGACAGGTATAGTCAATGTCCAGTTCAACAAAACTGGGTGGTTGAAAGACTCCTTTTTTCCGGCACTTTTTAAATGTGGGGGTCATGCAGGTATTGGGCTCATGCTGTTGCCCAGGACAGGTAATAGTCAATGTCCATTTCAACTAAAAATGGTGGTTTGAAAGACTCCTTTTTTCCGGCACTTTTTAAATGTGGTCATGCAGGTTTGGGTCTCATGCTGCGTTTCCAGGACAGGGATCATTCAATGTCCAGTTCAAGTAATCATGATGGTTCAAATCATACTGCCTTTTGGCACTTTTAATTGTGGTGATGCAGTTTTAAGAAGGGGTCAGGCTGTGGTAAAGACAGGGATAGTAAATGGTCTGTGACTTTTCTTCTGTGACTTTTTATAACCTAATGAGTTTGCCTAAGATGTAGCACGTATCCTGTTGACGTTGTGGATGTTAATTTCAGCTTCTCCAGCCTGTTTAGGGTGTAAATAATGAAGGTGTGTTGTTGCTCCTCCCATAGACCTTTAAATGGTCATCGCGCAAAATCGATGCTCACTATCGATACACCTTATCGATAGTGGGCCGACTATCGAACTATCATCGATCTCGATAGCCAACCAATCGATTCAACACTACTCATGACATCGATCGCCGATATTCCTGAAAGTAAAGGTGATAACTTCTAGACATGGTTTAAAACAATGCCTGCAATGACTTCTGTGTTGATCTTATTTTTCGTGATAAAGTTATCCTACAGTGGAAACATATCATAAATGCCCTGTTGACATCTTCCCTACCAGATACAAAGGAGTTTTTTCTGGAAAGCATTAATTTTGTCATGGGTTTTAGATGTTCGACAGGCCCTTGAAAGAAAAATTTTACTGTTCAAAAGGGTTTGAAATTATTTAAAAGATATAAAAAACTGGCCCCCATTTTTCTTCAGTCAAAAAATGTTCCAATGTTCCTTTATCTTATTTGAAATATAAGCAATTTACCTGAAATTCAAAAGATGCTATACAACACGCCATGAAAAACCATCTTACTTCTGTTCAGCAATTGTGTTTAGTCTACCCCCTTTCACAACATAAGTTATCAACAAACATGATTGAGCACAGTTGATAAAGTTAACGATTTTAAAACACCAAAAACATGTCTTTTGACAAAGCCTAAGTTGCTGTGGTTGCTTTTTCTAGGGGAGCAACTTCCAAATTTCGCGACTAGACCAATTTCCCTTTGCCCATTCGCAGTGAAAAATTTCTTTCCCAAAAACTTCCCAGGGCAATTTAATGGAAAAAAAAATTGCCCAACCCACGTGAAAAATTCTCCCCAAAGAGAATGCCCCTTAGTGGCTTTGCAAACTAAAAACCTAAAAACTTCCCTTCCCCAAAAAATTTCCATATCCCAACAACCGTCAATTTTCAGTATCGTTTTATCCAGCGAATTTCAAATTTCACTTGCCAAGTTGCTTTTTAGTGGATCATTTTCCCTGAGATTTCACCAATTCTTCTGCTCACGGTTCTATTAGACAATAGAATGGCTTTTAGATTTTAGTTACATTCTTTTCCCAGTACAACTTCACACATCTCTAATGTGGCAGGAAAGCTTTTTCCCCAAACGTAGGGCTTCTTGGAATGTAAAATTTTTAAAATGTACCAAATACAATTCACAAAGAGCCTTCTAGTTTACAGTGGTAAATGCTGTCATTTGCCTTTTTGCTTTAAGCAAAGCTCCCTTAATATAATAGAAAAGCTTTTGTAGAAAATAGTGTTTTTATGTTGTCATAGCCTGACAGCCATAACTTTTTCACTTTTCTGTATATGGAGCTGATTATGTATTTTGCAGGATTAGTTGATGTTTTCATTGGACCATATAACATTTTGAACACTTTTTATCAAGATTTTTGGGAGGCAGAATGAACAAGATACAGAAATCCTGGTAGTGTTAATTTTTTTGCCTTTAATATGATTTTGGGAGGTAGGATAAAGAAAATACAGCAATTTTGGTAGTGTTTTTATACTTATTTTCTTTTACAGCGCTCACCATGAAGTATATGTTAGTTTTACAGTGATATCCAACTTGAATTTTTTTTTATGTTGTAGCACTTTAAAAAAAAGGAAAGTGTTTTTATTGTATTTTTTATTTTTCTGTATATGAAGCATAAGGCCTAACGGATGCTTTCATTGGTACCACTTTGTGGTTTATATGAGTATTTGATCGCTTTTTATTCCACTTTATGTACAGCGGAATAAACAAAAATCGTAATTCTACTATTGTTTTTTCGTTTTTAGGGCGTTCATTGTGCAGGCTAAATAATGTGACAGATTTATAAGCTATGTAGTTACATACCTGGTGATACCAAATATCTGTACTTTTTTATTTTTGATCTTTTTTGGGGTACTTGGAATCTGTAATGGGAAACGGGCGATGTGTTTTTCATTATTTGTGTGTTTTTTATTTTTTTTTACACTTTTTTTACATAATCTTGGGGACTTGACTCAGCGATCTTTAGATCATTCTTCTAAGACAGGGCATTACATGATTGTACAGCACTGTATTAGTAACTGTCAATCACTATGCCCAGTCGTGCCATCATGGCAGCCATTGGCACCCCGCGATTAAGCTGTAGTATGCCAAAAAAGCAGGGGTACAATAAAAAATTTCAGGGCACAGAAAGTCAAAGTGTATGCTCTCCCCTCTCCCCAAAAAGAAATTCTTTGTGGGGTAAACAAGAATAAAAATACGATTGCACCATTGTTTTTAACTCTGCTTAGAGAGAAACGCGTAGTCCATATTCTTTTTATCCCCTGTTATGTCCTAATTAAACATCTGTTTGTTTTAATAAGTAGTCTTAGCGCCTTATATACCATCCAGTGTTCAGTGCGGCGGGGGCCATCGTTACCCCAAGGAGAATCCGCTTGTCCACCGGAAATGTGGAGCGACTGACCTTTGTTAAGATGAATCAGGTGTGGATTGGCCAGGATTTCCACACACCAATGCCACACATCTGCTGCCAGTTGCTCCATCGGCCTACCACCATCTTTACCAGGGACTGGTATTGCTACCCACCTCCCCACTCTGTCATTGTGCCACTCTATGACCTCATCTGTTGCTGCTGCACGCTGTGCTGGGGCCCAAAGACCTCCCCACTCTGTCATTGTGCCACTCTCTGACCTCATGCTGCTGCTGCTGTTGTTGCTGTTGGGCCGTCACCTCCACACTCTGTCATTGTGCCACTATGTGGCCTATTCATTTGTGCCACCTCCACACTCTGTCATTGTGCCACTCTATAACCTCATGCTACTGCTGCTGCCGTGACCTCCACACTCTGTCATTGTGCCACTCTGTGGCCTAATCCTGTTTGTGCCACCTCCACACTCTCTCATTGTGCCACTGTCTGACCTCATGCTGCTGCTGCTGCTGCTGTTGCTGCTGCCGTGACCTCCACACTCTGTCATTGTGCCACTCTCTGACCTCATGCTGCTGCTGCTGTTGTTGCTGTTGCCGTCACCTCCACACTCTGTCATTGTGCCACTATGTGGCCTATTCATTTGTGCCACCTCCACACTCTGTCATTGTGCCACTCTATGACCTCATGCTGCTGCTGCTGCCATGACCTCCACACTCTGTCATTGTGCCACTCTGTGACCTACTCCTGTTTGTGCCACCTCCTCACTCTGTCATTGTGCCACTCTCTGACCTCATGCTGCTGCTGCTGTTGCTGCTGCCGTGACCTCCACACTCTGTCATTGTGCCACTCTGAATATTAGCAAGATTAGGGTTATTTAGTTTAGAGAAAAGACGGCTTCGGGGGGACATAATAAATATGTTTAAATACATTAAAGGTCAATAAAGAGATCTCTCCCAAGATTTATTTATACCCAGGGCTGTATCTAGAACAAGGGGGCATCCTCTACCTATTGAGGAATGAAAGTTTCTACATAAACATAGAAATGGATTCTTTACCAGAGGGACTTGTCATGGTGAATTCAATAACGGAGTTCAAAAAGGGTTTGGATGCATTTCTGGAGCATAATAATATAACAAGTTATAGTGTCTAGGATTCTGGAGAGGGGTCATTGATCCAGGGATTTTTCTGATTGCCAGGTTGGAGTCGAGAAGGAATTGTTCCCTAAAATGAGGACAATTGGCTTCTACCTCATTGGGGGTTTTTGCCTTCCTCTGGATCAACACCTTAGCACAACAGGCTGAACTAGATGGACGTCTTGTCTTTTTTTCGGGCTTACAAACTATGAAACTATGAAACACTTATGGTGACACTGCATGATGTTGATGCAGGGCCGTGATGCCAACGTTAGGTCCCTGGTCACGCATTACTTTCTGCCCACAGATTCTACATATAGCTATGTTCAACCCTCCTCTAGTATCTTGTCATAAAACTGGCACACCGCCGAGTAAGTGATTTTACCACCAAAGCTCTGCACTGACTGACTGTTACCGCCGCTGACCCGGTGAGCCCCTGTGCCGCTACTTTCTGGGACTTGCAAAGTGGGTGGTCTAAATCGTGGCCGTTTTGCTCCCAACCTCGCACTGCTGCCACCCTGCTGACTCCCGGCCACACTACGGACTTAAGGGCTGCGCCACTGCCTGACACGCAAGCTGCCGCTCTCTTCTCCTAATGATAATGATGAAGCCCTTGTACACTGTTGGTCTGGGTCAGCTCACAGCATCACATGCCTTTCAAAACCACCAGTATGCTGATGACACCCAACTTTACATCTCCGGCCCAGACATTAACTCTCTATTGTCCAAGATCCCAGATTGTCTGTCGTCCAAATCCTCCTTCTTCTCCTCCCGTCTCCTAAAACTTAATGTAGAGAAAACGGAATGCTTCCAGGGCCGGGACAATGGGTAGTCGAGGGAAGGCGACCGCGTAAGGTGCCACTTCATCCCAGGGAGAAAAGGGGGCACAATGAGGCATGGAGTGGGCTAAACTTTCCATTTGTGGGGGACCTTTATGCCTTGTTTAACTAGGGCACCTTACCTTGTCCCAGCCTTGCTTGCTTCACCCGGCTCCCAAGTGAGATTGGCTACATCGATTAGTGTTTGCCTGTCACAGCCATCCACCTCAATCGTTTCGCTCTACAAAGCCTGACCACTCACAACATAACCCCCAATTGCAACTCTCCTCATCACTATTTTCCCGCTTCTGCAAGAAGTCGAGGATTTCTTCCCCACCTCTTTGCTGCCCACTGTCCTCAAATAGTTGGTTCTCACTGTATAGTGGCACAGAGTCCACAACACATAGTAGTTCTCTGGGTGTGGGAAGCGAACGGGACAGAGGTGGGTTGAGGACAGGTGAGGGCCCCTCACCTGCTCCCGGGCCATGCCAACTAAGAGTTGTGTCTGACAAACCCACCGACTCTTGGCTGGGTTTGTCAGATGTCATCTGGGAGAAAGTATATGACCTAGTGTGTGGTCAACACATGGCCGGTAGATGACACTTGAAGCTTTGGCCTTGCAGGATGATCCCTGCTGTGACGTCCCCTTACTGTGCTGCGACCTGTGGTGGCTCCAGGAACCTACTATTGTGTTCTTTGACGCTATCATAGGATCTTAGCCCTCAGCTTGTTTTTTTCCAGCTGGCGCTGCTATGACTTTATCAGGCTGCATTCCCGCTTCAGTTTTTTGGTCAGTTTTGCCCCCGTATGTGCCCAGGGAATTGAAGAGTGAAGTGATTCTAAGAGCGGCGGCAGTCATGTGCATGTCATACTAAAACACAGCATTGTATGAAGACCAAACCAAGCTTCCTCTGCATATTTAAGCATGGCACAATGTTCTACAGCACCCCACAGGCTCTCTGCAGCCAGGAAATAGCTGTTTTTTTAATGCGATTCGTTTGAGTGATTGATCCCAGCCAAATCCCGTTATGCCTCATGTCCAAATTTTCAGACATGGTAGCTTTAGCTGAACCCACCTTTGATGATACTGTACAGGTAGAGACTGGATTCTCTGACAGGAATCTGTGGCTGGAATGGGTTAAATACACTGCTGACCAACACATTAAGACCAACTGTTATGTCTGTTCAAGTGGTAGACCTCACCTTGGCACTGTCCCACTGGACATTCCTCTATCAGCAGAGGAGTGTTTTTTCAGTTTGTTTACAAACATGACCACTAACCATACTGCTTGTGAGAATTGGAAGGTAAGTTACCCTATTACAATGAAAACACCTAAACCTGGGGCTAGGGTCACAATTTGTTCAGGCAATTGTACTTGCTACACCAGTAGTATAGGGAATGGCAGGTTTTGGGGTAACTTCACCACAAAGGAGTACTGTTTAACCTATAGTAACATGATTGGCAGTCAACTACAAAACCAGGTCCTTTCCCTAGGAGATATCTATTGGATATGTGGGGACCTTAAAATCAGAACCAGATTACAGGGTAACTGGACAGGACAGTGTCCCTTGGCAAAATTGCTCATCCCTTTCCACATTGTGAGAGAAGCTACCGAAAGCAACTTTATCCATTCCCACAGCAAGAGAATAAGGGAAAACTCCCCCAACGGTAGCTTTGACCCTCATGTGTATATTGATGTCATAAAGATCCCAAGGGGGGTACCAGACAAGTTCAAGGCCAGAGACCAGGTTGCTGCAGGGTTTGAGGCCCTAATACCAATCATTACTGTCAGTAAGAACATGGATTGGATCAATTACATTTACTATAATCATCAGTGATTTGTAAATTATAGAAGAGATGCTGTAGGGTATGTGGGATCACCCAACTTTTCTGGGCACTGGATAGCTTATCTAGCCTTATGTGTGTGTAGTGTTCTTTTTCACAGGTTTCCCTTTTTGACTACATCAGATTTGTTGGACTGCATTGGACCTGTGTTGGATCTATATTTTTTTTAATAAAATGTCCACAGGGATGTCGTCGGGGCGTGTTAATTTAAATAAACAGTTGTTTTGATGTTTGTGTTTTTTATCATTTAATTCCAGTGCCTTTAATGGAGAATCTGACAGATGCCTCTCTATTGCTATCACTGAGGGTTGGTGTCAGCAAGTGGTGGTTTGTTGTCCCCCCCAAGGCTGACATTAACCTTGTCTTACTATTACTCCAGTACCCAACGCACCAGGAGTACTGGGAAGAGTTGAGTTACCATCAGAATTGGACCATCTAATGTGATGGTCTGCTTCTGGGGCGGCTGCTGCCTGGTACTTTTAGAATGAGAAAAAAACAATATCAATTTACCCATGTGAAGATCAGAAGAACAGGAAATATAGCTATAGATTAATTTGGCTTATCTTTAAAGATAACAGCAGATAACAATGACAGCCATAATATCATGGTCAAGCTGAACTCTGCTACATTCGTATTATTAGGCAATGTAAAAAATGCAGGATTTCAGATTTTTAAAAAACATAGCGATAATAAGTTGAGAGAAACCATCAAGAATTCTTAAGAAATAGGTTTAATATGAAGACTTGATTTAAACTACAGGTCATTTACGGATTTCTTTCAAATATAGCCAGGTAGAACAATCAGGAAAAAACAATTCATCGTGGTCAGATCACATTACAAAACATAGAGGACAAAATGTGCAAACACATATAAAATAAATTGACTGACATGAGTTTTGAACTTTTATTTTTTATTTCACAATGAAGTGGGTACATTACACAGTAAATTTTTATAATATCAACTGCATGTGACTATAAAACAAAATGTAGGTATATTGTGAAATTTTCTAGGCATAAAAGATTTATAAAAATAAGGCTTGATTTTTTTACAAGATGTTATTCAACCTTCAAATATATTTTGTTTTGTAGTTTCTCACTATTTTCAAGATCTCTGTTTGCAGTCAATGCATAGGAACATATTTGTTTATATCCAGAGACTGAAAAACCATACAGAAAATGTTTGAAGCACTTTAAGCAAACCCCCAGCTGCAATTAGCCTAGACAATGCTTTGTGAGTTATATATTGCTCCATATAGGTGATATTTACAGCCAAACTAATCTTGCAAGAAGGGATCTAATACTAATAATTCTAGGCATTTAATATCAGTGCACTGTAATACAGTCCTGTGAGAAATATAAAAGAGTTGTTCAGTTCCTGTAAAAAATAAATACTAAGCTGCCGGTGGCCAGTTCAAAAACAGAAAAAAAACTGTACTCTTCTTCCTGTGCTCTTCTATTCCAGCTCTACATTTTAAGTCTTTTGTTTTCTTCCTCTTCCAAACAGGGACATAATCGCTACCGCTGCTGATTGACTTCAGGGTCCCATGCTACTCATTATCATCAAAATTGGAAAGCGAAAAGCTCCAGACAGTGATGTAAGCAGAGGCACGTGATGTCCCAATTTGGAAGTTGAAGCCAGTAAACAGAGGATTGGAAGAACCCAGCATTGAAATGGAGGAAGCTGAAAACAGGTTTTTTTTTTTTTTTAAACTGGCTACCTGCAGCCTACTATTTTTTTTTGTTTATAGGAACTGGACAATCACATTAAGTACTGTAAGGGCTCATCCCCACAGCAAAGGACAAATACCAGTCGGTTTATCCGACTGGTATTTGTCCTGTTTTAGTGCCGTCCCCGCGGCCGCCGGGAGACGGCTTTTCTCCGCAATGAGTGGAGAAAAGCCCTCCCTCTTGCCACTGATATTTTCATATTCCGGCCCAAAACCGTACAGAAGAATGAACATGTTCAACGTTTTTTGGGCGGCCCACGGTTTGAAAAACCGCCGGGCGGAAAACCCGTGCAGTGGGGCCTGCTGCACAGGTTTTCCATAGTGGCCCAGTGTGTTAGTTTGTGGCCGGTTTTTCACACGATCTGTGAAACCGCAAACTGTCTGAAAAACTGGCTATAAATCGGTGCCGTGGGGACATGCCCTAAGATATTTAAGCACTTAATCCAACCTGTATATCAAAAATAATAAAAATTACAAAAGCACCATTGTAGGAAATGTTCAGCTGTGGGAAATGTTTATTTACATGTGTAAAGTTGCTATTAATCACTTGGTGGTTTGAGGCAGATGACATGACAAGTGCATGAAATGGATTTGACTTAGCTGAATGTCATGGGTGACAACTGTACAGTAAGTGATAGATTACATTATGCTGTAATGACTGAGTGAAATAACTTTGATCCTGGTTATTTAACCTCTTAGATGCAAGGGTCATTACTGCGCACAGCATTTAATTGTTTCGAAAGATGGAGAGGCTTATGTTGTCACCCAATTACCCCCATTTCCTTGAGCAATGAAATCCCAAAAGTATTGCAGTAAATTATCCAAGCAATCAGGAAAATGCATAACAAAGTCAACTGGTGTGAAAAAAAAAAAATAATTAAAATGTTACAAAAAAATTGAAAAAAAAAAACATTAAAAGTTACAACACTTATCTATCTATTAACCTATTTATTACCTAAAAATCTAAGCAATAAAATAAAGAACAGTGTTCCTAATAATCCAAATTATTTAATATATTGTGTAATTTATTACATACAGTGAATGCAGCAAAAGAAAAAAAAAAGAAAAAAACCCAGAGTTAGTTTTTTTCATTATCTACTAAGATATAACTAAACAAAAAGGACAAAAACTTCATTGATAGGTGTTCTCCCCAAAATCAAATTCACCCACAGAATAAGTTAAAGGGGTTTTCTCACCACATTGATTAGCTTTTAACATGTATGCAAAGGAAGTAAAGACTATTACCCCATAAATTGCTATTCTGATTTTGCTTTTGCTTATTTCTTCTTTGTGTACACAAGTTTCTCCAAGTTAGCAACCATCTCTCTCTGCTCACATTGCCCCAAGGATACCTGTCCAACTATGATGAAGTAACTCCTTGCTGTGCTTTATCAGCAGCACAGGAGATTGTTTATTCATGTTACTGACAAATATGAACCTGTTAAAGCTTTTAGCCTTCTGCCTTTCTGTTTACATCCTTTAGTTAGTAGTGTCACTATAACAGGCACAACTAGATATAGCTGATCTGACATGCCAATCACTGCTGTAGAACCGGCCCAGGCTAATCAGGAAGTGTGAAGCTAAAGCTGGCTGTGAAGAGCAGACTCTATGAATCAGCATGGTGAGAAAATCTCTTTAGTGTAATGTTTACTGCACAGTGAAGGGCATAAAAAGGAAATCCCCCAAAATACCAAATTTCTCTTCTTTCATTCTATCAAAGAAAAAAAAATGAAAGGTTCTTTACTACATTAAATGGTACCAATAAAAATACATCTTCTGCTGGGGGCTAAAAAGACAAAAAAGTAGCTGCTAAAACTGTATATAGTATCAAAGGCTTAATTAGCATAGAATTTATTTCCTTACTTTTTACTTGATAGCAAAAAACTTAATGGTACTGTGTTATCCAGAAACAAACTATATGATGTTAGATACTTTTCAGTTGAAAAAGACAAAATTATGAGGGTGTACAGTTTTGTCACACAAATAATATGTTGAAGCTATTTATCTCAAGAGGGCTTCGAGAACCACTGTGCCTATTGATTTTATTATTTATTAATATAACCCTAACATAACTTGCAGTGCTGTACAGGAAACTGGGCATATAGAGAAAGAACATAAGAGATGATGTAGACACTTCACAATCCCATACCATATTCATCTAAATGTGGTTATGGTTCAATGTAGGTTTGCTTTTGCACAGATCAGCACAATATTTAAGAGACGTTATACTATGTTACATTTTTTTCTTTTTAATAGATGTAAGAGCAATAAAGTTGATGACCTAGGAGTGTCTAGATTTGCAATCAGTCTGCTTTGGTACTAGTGGAGTAAAGTATGTCCATGTATTGTGTACTAAATCAAGATGCTAAATTATGTCATTGAGTCAGTAGTGATTTTTTGGCTTACCTTGTTAACATATTGGCTTACCATGGAACATATTGTAGATACCTTTGAAGAGATCCAGTGGGTGTATAGAGACAGCTTTTCAGGCAATGATCCATGGTAAGAAGACATGCAATGTAGCTCTCGTCCAGAAATCTCATACTAGCCAAACTAGAGTCCTGCATGAGTATGTATACTATACTAGGTCTCTTCAATGAAAAGTGCCCTCCCAAGCTGTATCAAGTGCATCTTTCTAGTCAACTAGTAACTTGTTCTGTATTACAAAGGTACAAGAATTCTAAAATAGCCAACCACACTTGGGTGTGTCACGGTTCATGCCACAGCCCCTGTATAGGTCCCATTGCCTGCTGCTGTTGACTCATCTGTCCTCACTCCTGCCCCATTCCGGGATCCTGTGCGTAACGGTCCTCTCAGGCTTCATGGGCAAGCACATGCCACTTCTCAGCAGTCTAAAGGGACAGTACCTAATTACCTGCCCAATGACCTGTGACCTTCATTCATTTAAGAAACTTCCTGCCGCTGCTCCTGGTCAGTTCGTTGATGTACTTCTGTGATTCTGACCCCTGTTTGTTGTACTGGCTTGCTGTTACCTGCGGTAACCCTGTGTTAACCCTGCGTTATCCAAAGGACCTTCTGCTGTTACCTGCCATTGTACCAGTCTTTTATTTATGGTGTTACCACTGCTGCTACCTGACGTTGTACCAGTTTTTTACCTGCCTGGGACTCACCTGCCTACGGCTGCATCTGGTGTGTCCTGTCACATCTACTTGTGCCCGATTTCCTCCATCCTGCATTTTGGCTGTCACCGCTAGTAGCCACGTCAGGGGTAGCGACCTTGGGGTTCCCCGCAGTGAAGTCCGTCTGGTCTTGCGGCGGGCTCCGGTGAAAACCGGTGGCCCCTTAGACTCTGCTCCCTGGCGTGGTCTACACCTCATCATCTACGTGTTGCATAGGATCCACAAATACCCGCTGATCAACGTGTCAGTACCTTCTGATCCTATTGGATCGTGACAGGGCCTCTCATCCCTTTGGAGAAGACTCTACTTTTGCTTTGATTTGACTTCTGGAGGAGAGCTCATTTATAAGGATACGTCCACATGGCAAGTAAACTTGATGGATTCTGTCACTAAAAAATGTGGTTTAACAAGTTTTTCACATTACTGCATGTGAATCTAGGTTAGTTTGTGGTCAGAAATGAGTCCCATTAATTTCTATGTGGTTTGAGATGTGGATCTATGTTAAAAACCACATACAAATGTTTTTGCCGCGTATTGCATGTGCTTTTTAGCCATCCCCATTGACATGAATAGTAAATTTCCACACATTTTCTGTGTGGAATACAACCAAAGAATAAACATGTTCTCAGTTTTTATGGCGGAAAAACTGACTACCAAAAATCCGCGTTGTATAATCCACTACGCATATTTTCTACTAGGTAATTAATAAAGGTATCACCCTTAGTATGCTTTTCTCTTTTTTAAAAAAAAAAAAATATCGAACACCAAAAGGGTAGCAGGAACTTTTAGGGTATATTCAAATGGAAATTGCTAAACCTGTCATATTTTTGCAAAAAAAAACATGCACATGATGCAGAAACAACCGTATTCAGATGTATGAAACAGATTTCCAGTTGCAGACATTTCAGCAACAAATCTCTCTGGGGTAAACATTCCCTTAGACTATATGCACCTAGCATAAAAAAGGATGCTGAAAAACACATGTGTTTAAAAAAAAAAAATCCACAAATTAATTACGTGCATTTTTCATGTGTACTTTACATCCTTTTTTGTGTAAGAGATTTTTTGAAGCATTTTTGACATGTTTATGTAGCAAAGAGCACAAAAACAAAATACACATGTAGTTGGTGTATAATTTGCAGTTAGATATTTACAATTACATGTATGTTACGTGTCAAGCAGTGCCATGAAGTTCTGTTTTTTTGCGTATTGCATATTTTAGAAAATATTGCACAAAACTAACTGCCATGTGTAAAATGGGACTTGTGCGACAATTTTACACTCCACATTACATTCGAAAAATATGTTCAATCTGCAAATAAAAAAGGATATATCATTATTACAGAACAATTTGTAAATGATTGTATGAGAATTCTAAGATTTTTACTTACCAGTTTCATCACTTCTGATAATTCATGTGGTCTCTGCTGTTGAGTACTTGTACTTTGGCAGGACTGCTTTATTTTACTATTTAAAACCTGCCATGGCTTAGGAGTGCCTTTTCTTGTTTTTAAATGGCTGAGAAAGCTTCTCCATCTGAAATACAAGAATCTTACATTAAATGATAAATTTAGTACTTGGGCACGTACTATATGCAATTACCCAAAATCAAAGTTCTGGAAATTCTGGGATGCTCTGCTAACATTGTTGCTTAAGAGGCGTGATATACATATGGAGATATTATCCCTTAGAAGCAATGCTTCTAAGGGAGAATACATTAAGACATGTGGAGACCGATGGAGCATGTCACCATTTTGTCAGATTTCAACAGAATCCGACAAAAAAACATTACTTTGAAATTGGAGGCAAATGGGGGAACAGTTGGTCCCTATGCACAATGGGAGACCTAACAGGGTTGTTTAACACACAGTGGCCCTCATTTGTCAAAACTGTCTAGAAGTAAAATGTTCTTTGTTACTCACACCAACCAATCAGGATTCAGCTTTTTTTTTTTTTTTTTGCGGGGGAGGGAAGATGCCACTGTAGTTTTTTGAGAGAAAGTCAAGAAGATCCACCAGGAAGATGTATATGTACTTTCTTTATTTTTTTTTTTTTTTCCTCCCCTTCAGCTTTTGCTAAAAGGGGCATGGAAATTTTCCTAAATAGGTTGTGTGAAACCACCCTTTCAGTCATGTTTAAAATAGAAATGGTTATAAAACCATGTGCATACAGTAAACCCCAAAAACCGTACAAAGGAAGCAAATAAAAAAATTTGGCAGAGCGACCTTAAATGGTCACATGTTTCTGCCACTAGGTGGAGTACAGTAAAAGCCCCTGCAGATGACCCCTAAGGACTGGTCCAGTGGGGGGGGCAACTTTTTTTTGTCATAGCCATATTGCTGACACATTGTGTAATGTATGCGGGTAAGTACGGATTGCCTTTCCCGAAAGTATAGCATGATTGGGAGCCCTTCCTGTTCTAGGGCAGGGTTTGGCAGGTCCCCCTTTAGCCTATAAAAAACTGGTACTCCCGGGATCAGGGGTGTGGGTTCTACCCAAGTTTGAAGCAAAGAGCCAAGTAAGAGCTCTTGGCCTCAGTAGGCTTGAGGAAGTCTCTACAGTGTACTGGACTGTGTGAGTAAACTGTTTGTGGCGCTCGGCGATAGGCCATGTAGGCTATGGATACTGATAGAGAGGATCTCTATTTATGTGTAGTGAGTGGCCAGATGGCCGAGAGTTTTATTTATTCAGCTTTTTGTGTGCTTTAATGTAAACTGGTGCTGAGGCTAGTTTCAAAATACCCTGTGATCCAAGTGACATGTGCCAAAACTGTTTACCAAAAGCGGCCATCCGTGAGTTTAGTGACCCCGAGACCAGGCTCAGGCTGGGTTTCACCGACTTCCCTGTGGGCTTTGAACAACATAAAGAAGAGAACGACTCCTGAGAGAAGAGAACAACTCATCAGATAAGATGTCTCCTGTGAGTTCCTGGATGTCAGAGGTTATTTTGCTTCTATATTGGATCAGTGCTGTAGTCATTGTCATGTGATGGGCTGAGCTGGTGTCAGACCGCTATGTGGTCTCTATATGGCGGTACTGTAGGTTATATTTGTGCTTTTATAGTGGCAGTGTAGATTGTCCCTGGTTGTAATAGTGAGTGCACACCTGTCTCTGACCTGGTGATTACAGGGTTTCACTTTTACTTTCGTCATTGTGTTATAATGGTGTTAATTTTAGAAGTGCGTGAACAAGGGAAAACTTAGAGGTGGACAAGGTATGTGGGCTGGTGAGGGGTGGAGGAGGATATGGATCAAGCTACTTAGTCATGTGTCTGTGATATGTTATACTGTCACAAATGTGTGAGACAGATTGACGTGTTAGGCAGACAGATGTGTGACTCCCTTGGTATTGTGTACTACATAATGTAGTTCTGTTTTGCACACTGTATAATGTGGTAAAATGGATGGACTTATGTACAAGAGGCAGGTAATATTTTCATGTATATTATCTGTAGGGTGTGCCCCCAAGATCAATTTCTCTGTGGTCCAAAGATCCCCCAGTCTGATACTGCCCGAGACAGTCCAAGATGGCGGCGGAGGAGAGTGAGTCTCATATATGGTGGAGGATGCAATGGGCATGATTGGTGCAGTGGTGTAAGAATTGGCAGGATTGAAATCGGCACAGGTGAAGGTGCATAGTGACACTGCTGTAGTGACATTTAAAGGGCCGGAGGCCTGAATGTTAGCTCTGTGTGAGCAAGGATTTGTCTCTATGAAGAGACACACCACTACATATGGACTCTTGCTGTGTGCGAAGACTGCCTCAGTGCAGCAGGAGACTGTCTCTGGAGAGACAGAGGACACACCCAGTACAGAGACTGTTTAAAGTGATTGTTGCCACTGTTGAAATATTTTTTTTTGAACTCTGGAGGAAGGGTTCGGTAAGGTGAAAAAGACGTATGGCCTTTATCAACGGGCAGAAGGATATGTGACAAAGCGACTTTAGATGGTCGCATGTTTCTGCCACGAGGTGGAGTACAGCAAGATACTTGCTGCAGATGTGCCACCAAGGACCTGGTCTTGGTGGGGGAAGGAAACTATTTTGTGTCAGTAGCCATAAGTTGCTCACCCTTCAAACTCTCCATTGTGGCCAAAAAGATCTGTCTAAGGACATCAGGGACAAAATTGTAGACCCGCATAAGTCTGAGATGGGCTACAGGACAATAGACAAGCAGTTTGGTGAGAAGGCAACAGCTGTTTGTGCAATTATTAGAAAATAGAAGAAGACTCACGACCGGCTAAACCTGTAGTGCCGCCCCGAACCTTAATATAAATTATGGACAAATTTGTACACTCTTCTGCCACACCTAAGCGTACTTGCTCCCAGACAAGAGCTACAGATAAAGGGCCACCTACCTTAATTGCGAAACAGACCCACCATAAGTCAAGTCCGAGCAAAACACAGCCGAAAAAATCCACGGCATGGCACAATCGCCACCATCTACAAGCAGGAGGGAACACCTGCAGAGTACAACCTCATTGACTCCCAACCCTGCCACCCCCCAGGATGCAGCATCACAGGCCCTGTCGATGGCGCACGCGGTGTCCAGGCTCATACTCCCTGTTCTGGACAAAAGGATAGACATTATTCAAGCCTCGATTAATGCGAAACTGGCCCAGATCACCAACAACTCACAAAGGCTGGTGGAGCTGGAGACCCGCACGGGAACTGCTGAGGATAATATCACCAGGCTAGATGGAGCGGCATCTACTCAACAATCTCTGATCGACAGCCTGCAAAACAAAATAGACGACCTGGAAAATCGCGCACGGCGATTTATTCGCATTCGATTAATTGGCATTCCGGAAGCTGTCCCGGCAGATGCACTTGCCTCATACCTGACCAGGAACTTGGCCACCGCGCTAAGACTGGACACCCCAAAAGACCCTCTCATAGAGAGGGTTAACCGTATGGGCAGCAATAATTGGACGATTAAAAGAGAGGTTCCTTAAAGCGTATAGTCAAATGCGGGAAATAAGAGAGAAGAACGAACGCATCCTAATTAGAGATGGGCGAATTTCTCAAAAATTCGATTCAGTGACTTCGCCGAATTTTCCGACAAAATTCGTTTCGTCCGAATTGATTCGGGACGAATCGCGTTAAAAAACAGCTATTTTCCAGGCTGCAAAGAGCCTGCAAGGTTGCTTGTAGGAAACATTGTGCCAGCTTAAATATGCGAGGAGCTTGGTT